>CACKRE030002783.1:96851-118305 GCA_902602495.3 Ectocarpus sp. CCAP 1310/34 | reverse complement strand
TGTTTTTTTGTACGGCTGGCTGTCTGCCCATCTGCCGCCTCTTTGCCCTGTTTGCTCCGTTACTCCCATGCCCTGGTGCGCAGTGCCTGGTGCTGGTACGTTACGTTACCCTTTCATTTTTTCTTTCGGAGCGTCCTCCTTTATTTTTATTTTTTTATTATTTTTGTTTTGTTTTATTTTGATCAGTGTCCGAGGGCTCTTTTCTCGAACAGTAGGTGCGATACCTGTTCTTTTCTTTCTTTCGATCATTTTGTTTTCTTTTTCCGAGTGGTTTGTATCCTATCTTTGTTTTTTGTTTTCTCGCGGCGTCGTATGTGCCGGGTTTTGAGACCACGGGCTCCCCATTTTTTGTGGACTATAGAGCTAATGTGAGAAACAACAACAACAAACAACAACTGGCTGCAGCTCTCTCTCATGACCCAGCACTCGTGTAATTTTTGAAATATTCCTGCGCATGCAGTTTCTTTCCTCTCTGCGCTGCCATGTAGTTGCTGGGAAGCTTACTCACCGCACGCGACGCCGGCTACCACAATCTGGTAGGATTGACGGCATTGACTGCTGCTGTGCATATCGGCAACCATACACCAAGGATACCCTCACCGGCTGTCTTGTCTCCCTAGCGCCCAGAGATAGCGGTGGTTACACCTCTTCCGAGTTTGGGCTAGGAGGATTGATTGCCGGCGGCAGCTTGTAGATGCCGTCTAGACTACGGCAGTAGTACCTCCTGCCTCTAGAAGAGCCAGAAAGACCTGACGGCGTGCAGCTGTGGGAAAGGAAGACAAAATCGTGCGTAGCGTGCACAACAAACGAAGAAGCTCCAAGCCAAGCAGGACAAGGGTGCCGCCAGCGACTTTTTATACTTATGTGGTCTGGTCCGCCAACGCAGGGAAGCGCGGCAGATTGTACTAGCGCACAGACTAGGGGGTACCCAAAGCACCACACAGCACAGAGCAGCAGCAAACCGCAGGATAGGAGACAGGAGCATGCCGAGGAGCATGGTGTCATCTTCGGGAGCAGCGAGAAGAAGTAACAAATTCACATCAAAGCGGCGTCGCGTAGTGCTTGGATTATGCCTCGTCCTGCTGCCAACGCAAGGAGGTTCCTTCCATGTTCTCCCGTCGAGATGCCGCTTCGAGAGCCAGCTCCGTTGTCATGCAACCATGTCGAGGTCGCGGCAGCTGAACAGCCAGGCGCAAGAGCTCGACGGTGGGGATAGCGGGTCGGTCCCTGGTGTACTCCGCGATGTTGTCATCGAGAAAATCGAGGAGCTGGGTGGCGGGAAGGTGCAGCAGGTGTGTCTGTGTATACATACAAAAGAGGAATGCATGTGGTCGCACCATGTGTCAAGCAAGGGCCCGTGAGACAACTTGCTGTCCTGCCGGACCTGCTGTGTGTGCGATGTGTTGTGCCCACGCATCTCTATCACTTATGGTGCTGTCGTTTTCAGTTGCCTTGCAGAAACATCATCTGCCACCCACGTGTGATGCACACGATCAATTGTACATGTGTAAAGGTGCAGGAGACTACGGCTGGACCCGGACTACATAACAGGCACTTCAAGTACACGGCTACCGGCGGGACCTTCATGGCCAAGATCGCGAAGCCGAGCCGCTCGAATCCTCCGACGAACGACTGGCGGGAGGCCAGTCTGGACAATTTCTTCGCCGAACAAACAGGTCTAGAGGTACGGGGAACCAAGCTTAATGGTATGCACCTTAGCTGTACGTGCGAATTGACGACTCAGTAACGAGGGAGGCTGAACGAAACGTTCCCTTCTCCCTGCGCACCTACCACCATCTGTGACTGGCAGGCCATCTTGGCAACGGGCTGCTTGCGCGCCCCGAAGCCTCTGGCTCTCGGGACGTTGCCCCTCGGTGGTTCGTTTCTGCTTATGGAATACATGCCCTTCATACCCTTCGGACAGTCCATACCAGAGGTTTTGCGGAACCTCGGGGAGGGGTTGGCAGCGATGCACTTGCAAGACCCTCCTCCGTCTTGCGGAGGGTTCGGGTTTGTCGGGGACAATTTCCTGGGGGGAACGCGTCAAGTCAACACGTGGGACAAGGACTTCTCGAACTTTTTCGTGCAGAGAAGGCTCTCGCCGCAGTTCGCGCAAGCCAGGACGAAGTTCCAGGACAGCTGGGGCACCAAGAATGAAGACTTCGAGAGAATAGGAAGGGAGGCCATCCTAACGGCGAAAAAGGTCCTCGAGCCGGTGGCAAACTCGAAGCCGGTTCTTCTCCATGGTGGTGAGTTATAAGGGAACCAAGGGAGCAGGACCCTACGTCGCCGCAAAATTAAACGACATACAGCAATATTCTTAATTCCCGGGGTGTCTTTCTGGACAAGCAGTGCGGTTGTTGTCTTCGCCTTTGAAGTCGTTCTTGACCTTCATCCAGCAACTCCTCATCCATCTGTACGGCAAAGCAATGAATTTCCCTGGTCGCAAGGTAGCGGGTACGTCGGGCACACTGCCTGTAGCGGACAGATAGTAGTTCAGCGCTGGTGGAGGGGGTTCCGGCGCTTCGCAAAGAGGGTCCCTGCGGGACTTGTTGCCTTGGATGCTTGTGAAGGGGTGTTCATATCCCTCACCCTGTCCCAAGCGAAGCAACACGGTTGTTCCTACCCGTACTGCCCTCTCTCTTTCGGGTAACTCGTCACACTTCACAAGGAACATCCACTGCCCCCTGCCCGCGCGGCTTGCGCGTTGCAGATCTCTGGGTGGGTAACTGCGGAGGCGTACCGGGAGAGGGGAGAACACGAGAGGCGGCTGTTTTCGACCCCGCGGTATGGTATGGTCTACCCGAGTTCGACCTCGCCCTGGCCACGATGTTTGGCGGATTCGGGGAACCATTCTACGAGACGTACCACGCCATAATACCCAAGGCCCCGGGGTTCGAGCGCAGGATGCGGGTTTACAAGCTATACCATTACCTTAACCACTTGAACCTGCACGGTGCAGGGTTCGGCCATGGGGGCACGTTCGAAGACCCAAAAGGGTACTATGAGCGGAGTTTGACGTTGATGCAGGAGATCGTGAAGGACGGCTTTTCATGAGCAGACGGACTTTACAGTAGTTTCGCCTCTTGTTCTACCTTAGGTGTTTAATGGCGGGTGGCGAGTGATAGTAGTCATCACTTTGGATCACGAGGTCTGCTTTTTGCGTCTCTTTCGTGCGGCGGAGATTTTTGTGGGCAGTCACATCTGCTGGGAGCCTAAACAGTACCGTATGTATTAGCGGCAGACAACACAAACGGCTGAATGTGTTCAACGACGGCCAACGAGAGAAGGGAGAAACGTAGAGGACCCATCCATGTGTCCCAACCATACACACAATGATGCAGCCGTTAAAGCAGCCCGTTTGCGGAGTGGGGAATGAGCGCTGTCGTTGTACGCCGACAATCCGGCGGGCGGTATTTGTCATCAAGCTGAATTTGGCTTGAACGCGGAAGCGGGCACCGCGCAAAGACCTAGTTGGAAGAGAGAGAGACAGAGACAGCAGTATTTTTATTTATCTCGTATGTTTACCTACATATTAAGTCAAGCGCTACAACGTACATACTGACTGGCTGGTTTCCTTGCAAACCATTTTTTTCTGAGTTTCGCATCCGACAAAATGATCAGAGGCCGTGGTAAGGGGGAACACACTTTTTTGTATCACTCACGCGTGAACCCTCTCGCCATCAGCACTCACATGCGAAGAGAGTGAAAATGAACCAAAAACTGGAAAGGGTGAACGTAGCTCCTCAGTTGTAATTTGCACGACAACACGCGCAGTCTTTCTCTGTCCAACAAAGCAGCAAGCTTGGTGAAACAAATTCAAGACGTAGCAAACATCTGCGGATACACCGACTGCTCAACAACCATTTCATCTGCCGATAGGACACCGACAGCTCTCACACGTAACTATTCGTATCGAACCTTTCAACTGTACATTCCCTCTGGCACAACATCCAGTCGTCGTTTGAGCCGAATTTGCCCACGCTGGCAGTGTTAGACCCTGCGTGCTCTGCATTCACTCATATCACCGACTTTCAGCCAAATGCCCACGACAGTCGCCCTTCGTTACATAAACTACGTGCTTCTCTTGAGATAGATATCTTTGTACAACAACAGATGCTTTATACTTTGTCCTTTCTCTCTCTCCCATCACACTACTGACCGACCATCTATCCGACCGACTAGGCTACGAAACATATAGCCATGTAGCTTTTTTTGTTGCTGGCAACAGAGAGCCATGCTCGGAACCAGACCTGGGCCAACAGAAAGCTCGCTCATGTGGCCATCTAGAGCGCAGACGCAAAGAGCTCTACATCCAAAACCGATAGGAGATAGCTCGACCACAAATGGCGGTCGACGTTTTCGCCCGTCAATTTCCAAGCGATCACCAGGGATTTGCGGCAATCTCTCCCGTTTTTCGCGACATGTATCTCGTCCACATATCTCTCACGTTTTCTTTCTTTTTTAACCCGTGAATCGTCTGGACTACCAACACACCTACGTTTCGATCGATTCTTGAACGGTTGCTGAGAGGTGCTCTTGCCCACGATTTAGGATCAATGACCCCCCCGGCGCCACAGCCTGTCAGTGCACGCGTGATAGGGTCCGCCAGACCACTTCCCGCACCGAACCTGTTCTCCCGTAGAATTTACACCGATCGAAGGCGATCACAAGAAAAGGACTCCTCACCACATTCCTCCCCTAAGCGACCGCGTTCCAACCGCTCTCTGGACTAGTTGCCGCCGAATGTTACAAACAAATGCAAAACCGTGAAACAAGCGTTGCCCTACGCTCCTGTTGCTGCTCCAAACCACGTATCCAAAAAAACAACAGGAGCACCACTGAATAATACGCACGCACGCGTCGTATGTACACGAGTATTTGCCGACGAGATATTCCTGCACCTGCTTTTTATAGTATATACACAACCACACCAGCTAAACTACGCTGGGGGGTATCTTAAAACCTCCGCCTGACGAGGGACCCAGAAAGACTTTCATGACTCATGATCACCAACACGCCGAGCATATACCCTCCACCCCGTGAACGCAAAAATGGGAGGAGGACCATTGTCCGTCAACTATCATGTCTGCGCTACCCCTCTTCTGTCTTGCAATGTTCTCCACGTATTGCGTGGTCTCGACATTCACCCTGCCCGGATGCGGACGCCTGTCTGCAGACATATTGCTCTACTGCTGTGGGCGCGTCTATCTTCGGAAGGACCTCGGCGGCAGAGTTCGTTCTGAGTTGCTGAGCATGTCCACCATCTGACATCGTTGTGCCAACGCCTTCGCGAGAATACTGTAACTTCAGAAAAATTCCGAACCGCACGTCCCCAGTTGGGTCCCCTAGAAGCCGAAACCAAACCGCTAATAGACTATGTTCGTCTTGAACCCCACGAATAGCTGTTACAGAAGCCGAAATCAAACCATCAGCTGACTAGTCTCATGATTCGGCGCCTATAGTCCGGTCCAAACATCCCTCCACAACCACACTTCCGCCGACACTTCCGCCGATAGGCAACGCAACAAGAAACTCACAACTGCACCACCCTCGACGGATCTGCGCCATAGAAACACCTGTCGCAGACCCTGCACGCTTCCAAGACGCCCACTCTCGGCAGAGGCTTGCGGTGGTCGGAGCACGGGTCGCACACCAGGAGGCCGCACATCCGGCAATTGTGCTTGTCCCTTGCTCGCTGGGCCTTGAAAAGGGGAAAAGAAAGAGGTCGGTCGAGGGTTGATAAATGTCGCATTGTTCGTCGAAAGTTGTCGGCGGTGAGGGTGTGCCAACCTAGATGGTACCAGTTAGGCGATGCTGGGATAAGCGATGGTTGAGCTGGGAACGATATCGAGTTTGCATGTTTTCTGCGTGAGTCAATGCACATTTGAGTTGTTCAAAGGGAAAGCGGCGCCAATTGATGTTAGAGACCAAGGAAGGTGCAGTAACCGTTACTCCGGCTAGCCGCAAGCACCAACAAGTACAACACTATGCGTTGTTTCGCTGACTCGCGAAAAAAAAGACCGATTTCTCGAAAATACCCTTCTGTGAAGGGTTTCTGCGTACATGTATTGGTCAATTCTGCTCTTGGTGGAACCACAGCTGCCGCGATCGCAATGGATGATGGTGCCCGCTTCGATCCCCGAAATTAAATCTTAATCTTGCCATGAACGCCGCAGGCAGAGGACTCTCCGCCCGAATCCCCAGAAAATACAAGTCAATGCCATAAACAAGCCTTCCAACTTCCAACCCTGTGCCCTTGCTTCTAACACCAAACACCCTCGTTCAAAAGCCGAAGGGAGAAGGGAGAGCTCGAGGAAAAACCCAACCACTCGTTTCTATCCGCACACTCGAGTTCAACGGGGAAAAAAAAAACACCAACTCTCTGGTCAGTTCCACACTTGAGTTCAACAAACAAAAAATAACCCACGAACTGTCTGGTCACTTTCTCATGTCGGTCTGTCTCACCTCTGACTTGGAGGTGGACGCCCACGAGAAGTCGGCCTTGCACAGCTGGCACACCTCAGACTCCGAGAAGGGTACCCACTCGGGCATGAACTCTCCCTTCGCCTCCGCTGCGCGTACCGCCGCGATTTCCTCCAGCGCGTCAAAGTACCTTTTAGGATGGTTTGGGCGGAATAACAAAACCATCGCGAGGGCAAACAGAGAAAAGGGCGAGGGGCACGCGCGCGCGGCGAGGGTACAGAGCATGTCTGCCTTGGTCATTCGGCTTTTAGCACCCGTGCCGAAAGCGGGGTGGACTTCCTCGTGCTTTCTGAGACTCTTCCTGAAACCAGCAAAGGCGAGAGGGTATCAACTTTTTCATGGATTGGCCCAGCGCGCCCCCACACATAGCCTTGCATCCTTACACAACACCGGTACATGGCCTGTCTGCTTCTCTGCCTGCCCAAGGTACACTGGAGGAGGAGGAGGAGGAGAAGGAGGAGGACGACGAGGAGGACGAGAACGATGCCCCAAGACTTTCGATAATAAGTGCCGTCTGTCTCGAGTACCCTGGCGTAGACGGAGCACACCTTTGTACGCTACACAAAGCAGGCTTTTGCAACAAGCCCATCACCACTACAAGCAGACGCAGATCAAACGAATACGCGAGGGGGGAGGAGGGGGCGGGTAGAGTGCGGGAGACGGTGGGGGGTAGGTTTGCCTGCAACTGCTAGCGAAAGGGCAAAAGATTACAAATCCAGGTGGACACTTACGCGATGCTGGCGTGATCCGCGAGCATGTTCCCGTACATCGGGATGGTGCGGAGCGTGTCGTGGTCTCTCGGGACCTCGGTAGCTCGGTACACGCCACGCTGGCTGCAGGATTTTGGGGAAAACATAGATCCGGGGGGAGGGATCGGTTCGTGATTTTTGTGAACAGTGCTGGTGCTGTTGATGCATGATCAGCGAGTTGATATTTCAGGAGGACGAGGGAAGCCACAACGTATACCGCTGGCTGCAATAATACGTGGCCGGTAAGATGCGGAGACTGCAGTGGATCAATCTACCGTGTACTTAAGCGAGTGGTCGCGGAGGAAGGATGTGCCACGAGGCTTGGAGCACAGTACACGCCCAAACCGTATGCAAACATGTCCAAAACTTCGTTCGCTCACCTACACAACCAGAAACGACAGCCGTTATCCACGACGATACTCATCATCGATCGGCGATATACCTTGAAAGAGCGGGGCAAAACCAATCCGTCTGTACACTAACACCACAAAAAGCGGGGTAAAAACAAAACTGCAAGTCGCCTCGCCCATCAAAGACAAAGGCCGACAGGCGCCACCAAGTGTGTGCCCAGTCTTGCCTGTAAATGTGGACGATTCTTCCCGGGACGTACAGGTCTGGGAGCGGCAGCTCCTCTACCACCTCCGCCTCTTCCTCCTCTGACCCCGCGCCACCGCTGCCGACGACCACCGGGTCGCCACCCGAGGCACCAGCACCGTCGTCGTCTTTTCCCGGCACCAGCACTCCTGCCGGATCGCGGCCGCCGGTTCCACTACTACTCGGCAAGGTGTTGGTGTCGTTGTTGGAAGCGGCGGGTCGCGGGGGTACGGGAGGCGGCATGGCGGCCGAATCCGGGTCCTGCTGCTGGGCGGCGGCGGCGACCACCGGCGCGGTGAAAAACAACGGTTTCACTCTCCTAAAGTTTTGGCGAAGCTCAAACGTGTCGGATTGATTCTTACCAACTGCTTTGGGGCATGGGGGGCCAGGAAGCACAAGTTTGGCCGTGCGGCAGCCCTTCCAATCTTACAAGTGACACTGACCTTGACAATGTTACTGCGAATTCTCGCGCTTGTGTCGTCGACGATCCGGCTAAGGCGGCTCTGCACCGACCTAACGTCCACCGAGGACCACCGTCCCCGTTGCCACCGCCCCCCCTTGGCCTGCACCGCCTCTCCTGCATTCGTTTCCTCCCCGCTACCGGTTGCGGCGGCGACGTCTTCCTTAGCCACCACCACCTCCGTTGGCGATCCTCGTCCCCCCCACTCATCTCCACCATCGACCGGCGCGGCACCGTCTCCTCCCTCCAGCGGAGACGTCTTGCGGAGACTCGGCGACGCTGCTGCTGCTGCTGCTGCTGCTGCTGCTCCAACGCCGTCGCTTTTCACGGTGGATGCCTTTTCCTCTTCGTCGGTGTCGCCCGCGGGAACGATAGCGGTGCTATCGGTGGCACCGGAGGCTTGCTGCACCGCGGCGACCGAGGCCATTCTCCACCGGGGGGCCCAAAGTCCCTTAGCGCGGCCGACGACGGCGTCCCAGTCGTTGTACAGGTGCTTCACCCAGCCCTCCTGATGCAGGAAGGCCAGACAACAAAAGACCATCGGCCGCTCATTAGTACAGAAAGTGCACACAAAATAGATGCCCCCGGGATGACCTAGCAACAGTAGTGTTACATGCGCAAGGCAACGCTTTTTGTCCTATCTGTTAAAACAATGATCCACCGCTCTGCGAGAGCTGTGGTTTCCGTCCGGCCGTCTAACAGCGCGACAACGCTTGCAATACCGGGTCAAGTATCCCTCGTCTATCGGCAGGTACGCAGCACATGGCTCGGACAAGCCAAGCAAAGGGGTGCGCAGCGTGGCCTACGGCTGCGCACCCATCGCGCCCCTCCCCCTGCACCGAACCGTACTGCACCGATTTTGCCCAGGCAACGCACTCGATCGATCCATCACCTTGGTGCACAAGAGGTCCTTGAGCAGAGCACGAACGGCGTGGGGCGTGATCCTAGGGACGACGTCGTCGTGCAGAACCACGCTGGTGCACAGGCCCTCGCACAGCCTGGACACGCCGATGTCCGCGCAGGCGGGGGTGGCGAATCCTACGACGCGGACATCGGGGATCGCCTTTTCCCAGGGAAGGTGAAGGCAACCCACGAAGGAAACATATAGCAAGCAAACGATAGGGAAAAATGGTTACTTTTGTAGATACGGGGCGGGGCGGGTTGAGGTCTCTCAAGTACAAGTATTGTCCTTCAGGAGCCGGTCAGGGGGGGGCGTGGGTCGTACAAAAGCGTTCTTCCATGCAGAAAGGACGTACCCCATCCCTTCAACACGCCAGCTGGATCTTGAGCAATCCCTGCTCGATTTTGCCTACAATCGTAAAAATAGGGTTTTTATCACCGCCACCTCTCAGAACGAAGGCACAGCAGTCGACACTGGCAGGATACATGTCTGCTTTAGTCGCTAAAAGGTTTTGCAGCATGATCCATTGATACGTTCGCATATACTTTGCATCGGGTGACTGCAACGGCGCCTTTAAATAGCCAGAAAAGAACTCGTTCATCGACAGAGCGATGAAGCTGACGCCACAGCTCAATCTGGAGGAACCAACCATGAAGTCCAGGCCTTACCCAAAAATGAACACACAAACGGGCCTGTCTCGTACCAGTACAGTGCGAACCTACCGCAATTCTCCCCAACACGTGGAAGAAGAACCTTCCCCAAGCACAGAGGTGAGCTCTTGATCTGTCTGAAAACACAGAGATTAAACATGAACACGCAAAGTTACGATTCCTGTGCTTACGTCTTTCAGGAGGACGCCCAGAAGCGCCGCCACGCCGCCTCCAAGCGAGTGCCCGAGTATAACAATCTTGTAGTTCTCCCGGTAAAGCTTGATCAGCTGGTGCACCACCTAGTCAGGAAGACAGACAGAGGGGAAAGGGGAGGGGGGGGGGGGGAGGCGGATGGCAGTCAGCATTTCCAAGTGAACCTCCTCGTTAAAACAATACGGTGCGGTTCGTGGTTCTCAAGGCTGCCTGCTGTCTTTTGTACATGCATGCCGCGCGGCATCCGGGTTTCCGCCCTCCGATACACTTCCGTGAGCGAGGACGTTGTGAACCACGAAAAGCACAGACTTGTGAACCCACGAAGGCACTTGAGACCACTACGGAATAACACTACGTAGTTCAATTTCTGGCCGCTCCCGCTTCACGCCGAGAGACGCTTCATCTCATATATCACGTCCTTCGATCGCACTTTACTTGAAATTCCGCAACATGAGGAGAGGTAGGCAGACGCAAAAGGAAGTCTCACTCAGAGCGCTAATATACATGCAGCAAGCACCATCTCGTGGTGTCTAACCTCGCGGTGTAGCCACTCAGCCGCCCTCGCGATGCCGCTGCACGCCACGGTTTCAGTCGGGGGCAAGTCGCTCCACCCGTCCGCTTCTTCCGCCGCACCTGCCATCGTCGACCGCACAAGTTTCGGTTCCGTCCGGTCGTTTTCGTCACGCAACCACACCACACAGGCCCTTCCTTGCCCTACCGCGTTATTTGCGTTTCGTCTACCCCATCGAGAAACCTGCACGCGTCACATGGCTAACATCTCGACCCGCGCACGCACCAAACCTGCAACCACTCGTCAGGAGCGGGTTTCCATGGCACTCGACCCACCACCAACCACAAGTATCCTCGGCTTCGTTCTGCTGGTCCCCCCCCTTACCCGATTCGGCGTCGCCCCGCGGAGAGGGAAACGGCACCGGCATCGCCTGGATGTCGGTGATGACGTCCTGGATGCTTCCCGTTCCCCTCACCACCAGCGAGGCGGTCTTGGTCTTGCCGCACGCGAGCAGCGAGAAGGCGGGCTGGTGGAACCGAGAGTCGGGCTTGTGGAACACCAGCGACCAGCCCGTGTTGTTGCAGAGGACCTGTTGTCCGCGTGGTCGAAGAAACGACAACGAGTGAAGAAAGCAAGCGAATCATGTTGTCTCAGACAAGCCTCTGGGAGATTTTGACTTTGCGGCGCCGACCGCGAAGGGTCCACCACACGCGTCGAGAACAGCAACAGCAACAGCAACAGGGGGGTCAACACACCAAGGTTTCTGAGAGCCCTTGCCCGTATCGGTGAGAACGCAAACCAAATAAAGTAAAATAACGGTCGCAACAACACGAAGACAATACTTCCAACACACGTGCCGCGAACCACAGTTGGCAGGCCGAATATTCCTAGGCAATTCTAGACAAGCTTCTACTACTGTTCAACATACCTGAAGTTCGAGCGCCGTCTTGGTGTAGGCGAAGTGGAGGGGAAGAGCAGACATCCTGCCGAGCACAGAACAAGCCGTAAAGAGACCCATGTGAGAAGTTTGTTCTTCATAATGCCAGAACATAGTCTACAGAAGTCTTGCAAGCCACCACCACAGCGCGACTGTCGAGAACTAGGTAGGACAAGCAGAAAACGGCCACTGAACGTTGCCTTTGCCATTACTAGAAAGCTGGTTCATGCGAAATGCCAAGGACAACGTTCGCCGACAACGGTATCAAGGCAAAACAACCTCAGAACAAATCATTTTTGGGGGGCCATTGGCGATTGGCGAGAATAACGAACGAAGCTTACAAGCGACCCGCACAAGGATCATGCATAGGGAAACAACCTTGTGGACGCTTGACTACCGCGAGCATACGAGGATGCACCGAGCAAAGCACACCAGAGTCGAAGGAGGACAAAACAAACTTAACAGAACTCCGGCCCCTTGAACCGCGCGCCTCTCGGCGACCAACACACATCTACCTTTGGGGTTCATGTACCCCAAAACAGCGCGGCAATCGCGACGTGCTGCTGCGGTCGGGCCGACAACGCTCACCTGCGGAGGAACGCTAGCTCGGCGTCGGAGATGGCCTCGCAGTCGGCATGCGCCTCGTGCTCGCCGTTGGGCGCGGAGCCCCTCTCACCCCGCCGCTGGGCGAGGAGGTAGTACATGGCGGCGGTCATCTCGTGCACGCTCATCGGCCACTTCCTGGGATAGCAGCGACAAAAGAGGCAAGGCAATAGCGTGTATGTATGCATACGGGACCTTCGTAAGGCTACAGAAGCATCTTGGCGAGCGAGCGTGATATTCCGCTGTATTGGCGGGAGTAACCAGATGTTCCTGTTACGCCGTACAAGAGGGTGTTGTTGTTGTTGTCTTCACATTACATGAGATTGTGACCGGGAAACATGCCCCAAGGCGTCTGTGACGGATGTGACCAGGCGCATGAGCAAGCAGACGACACAACACGAATATTCGTTTCAGGGCTGCATGCAGAAGAAATAAAATGACAATAACATGTGCTTTTCGGACTTTCCCTTGATGAATCTTCTAACGTCTACTGCTCTCACTTGTCGACACCCGAGAGGCGCTTGAGCACTTCCACCGCCTCTATGAACTCCCGACGGAGAACCAAGCCCGCCACACCCGCCGTGCCGTACTTCATTAGCACGTCCATCACCTCCACGGACACCTGCATGGTCGCGACATGAACGGAAGTAAACAAATGCAAACGACTGTAGCGATGATATCATTCGTGCGAATCTTCGGTCACGCCCGTTGTCGGGCCCACATGCAAACAACCATAGCACCGCTTTGGGGATCGCGAGGTTTTCAGGGCAGGGAAGGTTTTCTCCTCCAGCCGATGCGGGCGTACTCTTTGATACGTTCCTACCCGACAGTCAAGTGTGGGAGGGAGGTGTTGGTCATGCACACGCACCAGGCTTCGACAAAGAACAACCACTTTAAACAGATGCCTACGTAGCAACAGGATATTTCTCCTGGCTAACCCGGTGTTGCCTCTCAAAACTCACTAGACAGGTAGACAGAAATTAAAGTCACCTTGACGGCCGTGCCCAGCGGTGCCGACTTGGCCACGTAAATAGCGCCGTCCACCACTCGAAGAGCCTTGTCGCCCACGGTGTCCTGCCCGACCACGAAACGCGCCGCAAAACCGTGAGCAAGAAGGGGGTCCCGTGGGAAGGAAGGGCGTGGGTACGTGGCGTTATTGCCACGACGGAACTTCAGCCACATACACCTGTGATGAAAGTGACGATTGCTCCTGTACAAGGCCTACATAGCAATGTCACTGTTTGTGCCCGTTTAGAATGTCGTAAACATTCCTACGATGGGGATAGCGGTTTGGTGCGTGTGTGTGCGGTTGCAATATAGCGTTTGGTCGGCTAGGATCGATGACGGCATCGCACGCAGCCCCTGGCGGAGGATCCTTTTGACAGCATGCTTGTCCATTTCATCGGTATTCACGGGCCTATTTAGGCTCGAGGACGAAGTCCCAGTGGTAAATGAGGACGAGAAACGCTGTTCTACGCGTGTGCGGCTTGTAGGAGTGCACGCCTCTGCAGCACAAGAGGCATGTCGATGCATGGGAACCCAACGGAGGCATGCTTACCAATGCTGAGGCGTCAGCACTGACCCCCAAAACGGGCGCGCACAAGCTCTGGTGACAAAAACAACCATGCCTACACAACTCACCACTCCTGTGTCGAAGTACGAGATGAGACGGTTCTCGAGGAAAGCGTTCACACGCTCAAGTCTCCACTCGACGCGCTCTCGCCAGTCCTCCAGCTCGAGGGTGTGCTTGCAAGGGGTGCATACGCGCTGAGGGCGCAAGACAAACGTAAGGGGCACGGAAAATGTATACTAGTGGGTGTACAAGGAGGCGCTGGAACAACCACAATGCTGAACGCCTCGCCGCTTTGAATGATGATGGCACGGGTACCGCAAGCCAACCCCCCAACAGCATCCTTCAAAATGTAGAAGCTAAAACCTCCTCGAGGAAGTGCACGTATCTAGGCCCCGGAGTAAACGGCGCAAGTCCCTGCTCTACACAAAAAGCACACCCAGGCACGCCCATCAAAAGGCTCGCACCAGCCAGCAACGCCGACGGCATAACCTGCTTCTGCAGAGCAATCGAGCTTTAAAAAAAATGGTCAACGTGTGTGGGGGGTGTTATATTGCGCAACCTAACGTTCCACACCTGCGGGGCGGGTAGCCCTAGCTTGGGTATGGGGTGCTCGTGCCACGCGTGTTCGTGGCAGAAGGACCCGCCGCAGTGTCGGCAGTGGTGCCGGTACCGGGTCACCCCGAAGTCCTCCCCGCACTCCCGGCACTTGGGCTTCATCTCGAATCGGGGCGGCGAGAACAGCTGCGCCAGGTGGAACTGGGCCTCCTCGTCCCCCTGCCCGGCCTCCCGCCTGAGCCACTCCAGGAGAAGGTCCTGCGACGAGACCGTGCCAGGGGTACTCCCGTCAGCAGCAGCCTCGCCCGTAGCGGCCTCGTTCGCGCCTTCGACCCTCTCCTTGACGAGGAAAGCGGCGGTCACGCTATCCGGCTTCGTTGGCACCGGCGGGGGTGTCGCAGAGGCTGGGTTAGGAGCCGGGCAGCCCCCCCCGGCGGGTATCGCGTCTCCCGGCTGTTGAACGCCGTCGAGAACGGTCGCGTGCGCCTGGGCGAGGAGAGGTTTCGACGCCGACAAACCTCCTCCGCCGGTCGGCTCGCCGACTCGTGCCGCCTCGGGCACCCCGCCCGGGAGACTCGCTCCGCCCAGCCCCTCGTAAGTCTCCATGAACTCCCGCATCGACGCCGTGTCCGCAGCAGGCGCGACGGCAAACTCGACCGCGCCAACTCCCCCTCCCCCATCCTCGCCGGATTCCCACGACTCGCACAGGCCGTCGAGCGGCCCGCCCCCCGGTCTCACCCTGGGCGGCGACGGGCTGTCTCTCTGGCCGGTGCTGATGCCACTGTCGCCGCCGGCGCCGGCGCCTGGGAACGGCGGCCGGCCGGAAACCATGGCGTGGATGGGGTCCATGGAGTTGCACTCGTCGTCGAAAATCGGGGCGGTGACCCATGGGTCGAGGTCCTGGTGAGGGGTAGTTTCCATGGACATGACGCGGTACGGGGAACCGTGGCGAGTGGTGGGATTAGTGTCCACTTGGCGACAAGATCGACAACAAGCTCCGCCAACTGGGTACTACCATGTGTGCACACACCGCGTTCGTTTGCTTTGGGCAAACACAGAGGGCCGAGATCGAGTACAGAAACTGCGGAGATGGGGCAGGTCTAGAACGAAAGCGTGGTCCGTACTTCCATCCTCATGCAGTATTTCTGAACGTCTATATTCCCAACTTCAGGGAATGCAAGAGGGCATTTCTCTCGCAGCGGTTAGCTGCGGCGTCCGTCCTTTACCCTGGTTCTTCGTAGTCCAACACAAGAACCTACAAGTATGACTATCGACAAAAAAAAACTGTTAATTCCTATAGCCATCCCTTGCCTTGAGCGTTGCCATCACCGACGCGTCGGCTGGTCTTGCTCTGACGCCGAACCCGAACCCGCCGTCGCCGCCGCCGCTGTCACCGTGGACTCGTACCGATGGAGACAGGATGGGATCGCCGCTATCGCTTCCCTCTACGACTCCTTGCTTCTCCCCCTTCTCTTGTTCTTCATCTCTCTTCAAGGGCCCTTCCGAGGTGTCGCCGCTTCTGGAGTTTTCCACGAGCTGCCGATCGTACCAGGAGAGAGAACAGAACCTGTCCCGCCACGCGTGGGCCAAGTCAAAAGCCGAACAAGAGGAAGGGTGCAAACAGCACGTCTGCGGTCCCATTGGCATTTGACAACGCGGCAACACGAAGGTAACGTACGTATTTATGACCACCCACAAGAACCCGTGGGGTTCTCTGTTGTATTGAACCAGCTCTCCCGAATACCTCATGACGGTGAAAAACACTCTCCCCGGTACTAAACAACAATCGATCGTCAAGACGCCACGTGCGCTTGCGACACGCCACATCGGCAGTTGTGTCGGCTTCGTTGCCACCAACACCACCCCGGAAGTACCACACTGCAGCATGCAACCGAAACAAGCTCAGACCCTCCTCTCCCATCGTGTGTTGAGAGTAACCTTACCTAGCGCCCACGCCCGACCAGTCCACCTTGGCATTGTCCACCTGCCCCGGTGGGGCTTCCCCCCTACGGTGTTGCGAACGCATCTTGTCCACGTAACGCTTGGCGTGGCCGGCGGTAAACCTAGAGGATTGCAACAGGGTCAGGGGCAAGGGAGGTACCTCAAGGGGGGTAAAGGTTGAGAAGAGATTGTGCCATGTACCAGAGCTGGACCTCATACACCTGCAGGAAGAGGAATTTTACCGGTACATGACGGCGCAGCGTGTGAGACAACGTGTTGTGCATAAATACATGTGCCGGCCGCCGGTGGCAAGGTCGGAATTCGACACATTGTCATGAGGTGTGCCCCTCGAGTAGTACATACGGTACGGGATGGATTGCCCGTACCACACACTCGAGGGACAGACGCACCTTACGGCTGTTGTATCGAATTTGACTTTATCGCAGACGGTCATCTCATGCAGGCACAGAAATCCTTTCGCACATCGTGCCCTCGGCATCTAAGATACTGCTTCCTGTACGCCCTGCCAGCTTCGCCGTTTTACCCCGCCCGGAAATGCTGAGCGGACACCTCTTGGTAGAAGAGCTCAAGCAGCTGCCCAAGAAAACATGCCAACGGTGTTTCTTTCGCCTTTTCATCCACGCGGCCACCTACTCTCTCACCTCGCCGCCTCCTGAGAGGCCATCGCCGCGTACGACAAATACGGCTGCGACGCCTTGTGAGCGCGTGTCGCAAAGTGCCCGAGCGTGGGGACCAGAACGGACAGCCGCCCGGACCCTTGCTCGTCGTTTTCAAGGCCAGTCCCAGCTTCCGACGCCGTGACATCGTCACTTGCTTGCGCTAGCTCGCCATCAGCAGTGGTAAGGGCTTCTGTGTCTGGCGTTGATTCCAATTCCACCGCCGTGTTGGCATCATTTTCGACAGGACCGGTATTCGAATCCATAAAAACCGCGCCTTCTTCTGTTTCGCGCGCGAGCAAGTGGGAGAGGTTGAAAGTAGATGCTGCTGCGGAATAGTTGTCGACGATGCAAAGTTTGGGATGAAATGAGGCCTCCTGTGACGGCACGGGATCCACCCATATGTACACTTCATTCTTTCGATGTTAATCTTCCCTGTCATTGCTAACTTTTATCTCGTAATTCCCTATACATATGCATAGTTGATGCTTATGATCGACGTTTGACCTTCGTTACCCAAATGCCGAAAAACGCTCTGGGAAGCCTTCTTGAACCGGGAGGTCGACTGCCTCCATATACAACTGCTCATGCTCTTGTCGCCTGCTGTCGCCGTCGCTCAGCGGAGGAACGCCCCGCTTGTGTTGTCGGACCTACAGCAGTACATACCGCTGCGCCATCTCTCGAATTTTCCCACCCCTGAGGGCTTCTACTGCGTGCGGTCTCCGGTAACACTGCTTAATGTAGTCTACAATACCTAATATAATAGTATACTGGCCGCCGTCGTCCCTCAAATGTCAAATGTCTTTCGCGTATCTGAGTATGTGAGCTTGCAAGGCCGCAGTCATGCGACCTGCCGACCATTGCGACGCCCCCCCCGTGAACCATCGACGTTAACCTCAGGGAACAAGCACCCCTCACGCATGAACCAGTGCACCGACTTCGCCACCATGACGAACTTCTGAATACCGCTCGTACCGGACACAGCTTCTGACACTGCGACGCACAAATCAGAAACAAGATTGCAGCATGCCACCAAAGGGAATACTGCAGGAGCGGCGCTATTATGATGGCATTTAATTTTAGTGTTTTCCTCTTTCCTCGTCCCACTCACGTCATACTCTTATCTTCTCGCCGTGCTAATCGGCCTCCGCATACTGAATTACTTGTCGCTAGCATATGGTACCTTATGAGCTCTGATATGTATGGGGGGGTGATGATGGGGGGGATGACAGTTGTTTGCAGCGAGTGCTCACCAGCTAGCTCCAGGTTTTGCCTTAAATAAGAGATTGATATTCAGCCCGACACAACCTTACCTCACACTACCACTCCGCCGTCTGCCACTAGATAGAACAACAGATTAGAGCAGCAGCAGTAGTCGAAGCTGTCGGCGTTGTTGTTGAAGAACGACCGCCTTTTGGCGAAACCTTGTTGAACTGGTGTTGTTGAGACATAAGGTACGTCCAGACGACATGCTGTTACTCTCTGTTCTTTCTCTCTCGTCACTCACACCTATGACATGTAATAGGTGCGCGGGTTCATACCTTTGGAAGGAGAGAAGGCACTACTGGAAGCACAAGCAAGAGCAGCGTGCGCAGGAACGTCGCCAGCGTCGCACTGCATACACCATTTGAGCTCAACCATTTCCACTATCAGCGGCGGAAAGGGGGCCGGTGATTGCTCCTGAGAGCAAGGGGTAGAATATCCGCGTAGCGTACCCCCTAGCCACGGTCCGAATCCGAGAGGGAGCTCGCAAGGACCGCGACACATTGCACATTCTAAGCCACGAACAGCCCGGTCACGACCCCACCAAGCGCCTGAGACCGCACATAGATCCACGTGCGCGACGGGGGTGCGATTCGCTGCCCTGCCTTGTGGCGAGTGGAGACAAGTTTTCCCGACCCGTGCTCTACGAAGAACGGAGCGCCGTGCGGGAGACGCAAACGGACCCGCACTCTGCCCAAACCGGTGGGGTGAGAGACAACGTGTGTTTTCGGATCATATACGAAGCAAGCGGAAGAGTCGACGGCCGGGCTACGGACACTGCTGCGACGTCTTCGCTCTCTGCGGCCGCATCAGGAGGAGCAAGACAGAAGCGGAGAGGCACGGAGAGAGACAATTGAGAGAGAACTGCTGGCTCTTGGCGAAGGCGTTTGAGTTGGTTTTTGTTCGCCGACTCTGTCTCTCAAGGGCCCTGTCTTTCTCTCTCGCAAAAGAAAGCGCGGCACCGGCGTCTGTCTGTTGAGAGTTGAGAGCCTGCTACAGCAGGAAACTGCCAACTGTGAGCTCTCGACAACGTACTGCTGTCCTGATGCCCAACCGCAAAGGACGGCACACTGCCGCAGCACCGTCTTCTCTTCCCACCGAGAGCGCACTCCCGCCCCCTCCAGCCTACACACAGCCTGCCCCAGGCGGCGGCGGGAGTCGGGGGCGGCGAGCTCGGAACGATGGTTCGGACTTGCCGAACTACAGCAGTCGAAGAGGGAGTGGCGATAGTGCCGGGGCGAGAGACGGGGGGGCTAGAAGAGCAGGGTCGAATCCGACGGGAGGCTCCCATCGAGGTGGTGCTGGAGTTGCCGCTGTAACGAACCAAAACGGAGAAAGGGTAGAAATGGGTCGAAATGGGCAGGGCGGCGGCGGCACCGGCAGCGGCAGGCGGGTCGTGCATCGGGTGGGCATGGATTGCTTGAGCCCGATCAACGTCTCCAGGGCAGAGGGGGCTTCCAGTGGCGGTGAGCCATCGTACGGATAGAACAGAGGCAATCCACAGAGAGGACACACGCACAAAGAGAAGGTTTTTGTTTTTTGCCCCGAGTAGCTGCTCTCAGGGAGCACGCAGCGCTCAGCGATGACCGTTCAGAAGCTACACTTATACTACGACTTGTTGGAGAGCTGGAAACGAAGCCGTTCGCTTGCGTTTGGTCCTGCTGCCTCTGAATCTAGTCCATTGCAAAATCTCCAAACTCTGCAGTTCTCATCCATCACTGTCGGTCCTCGGTTTGTTTGCACCTCTCCTGCATTGCCAAACTCAGTTTGCTGCGACGGAATTGCTTCGAGATCATCCTCTCTCGCCGGACACCCTCTGTACAAAGTTGAATTCGTTCTGTTTCTCGTGCAAATGTTCCTTGTTCCCAATATTCATGATGCTGGCCAGCCACCCGCTGCCGTCCACCGCTCGCCTTCTCTATGTATTGTCAGTCACGTCGACTCCTGCTGTTGATTGCGGAGATCGAGGACGCGCCAGCTTTTCTCTCCAACCCTGATACAGTTTACCGTCTCAAGTGTTTAAACTTGCACTTCTATTATGTTGACATCTACCGAGCAACTGCCCCGTGTGGGTCCGTGATGTACAACCCGAACCAAGGAATCCATGTGCGTATGTACTATTATCTTGTATGCGTACATGACATGCAAGTTGTATGCACGTATGCAATTCCCATTGTTATTTTTCCTTTTTCCCCGTCTTCGTTTTTTCTTGGTGGGCGGTAGTAGCATCTGGACACATCCATTTCATCTGCCTCCTGTTCGGTGTTGCAGACGTGGTTCTCTCTCTCCCGATGTCCGATGTGGTATTCCTTCTGTACTTGTAGAGATCGGGTTGCACTTTCAAGGTTGTCGTCGAGATGCAACCCGCCGATCTGTTGGTGGAAAATCATGAATCGATCAATCCTCTCAGAAACACTGCCGGCCGGCTGACGTCCCTGCTGGCGACACCCCGGTCTCTTTCCTCTTTCTCGTTGGTGCGTACCCCATAACTTCCTCGCGGGCAGCAGCAAGCAGCCAAAGCACTTACGGGCGACGCGAAAAAGATTCCACGCCAGCCCTTGATGTGTGTTTTGATGGTAGAACCCTCGACGTAGATATGCATGTATGGACCATTTGCATATACCAAGTGGTTCTTGATCCAGCCCCTTGGCCAGCTGAGTTTTAGGAAGTTTAGCTACACACCTACACCGGATACCCGGTCTGAGTTTCCATCCACTTTTGATCGATCGCTGAAAGACTACCCGCTCGAGACCATACCCCTCGTCGAAGGGATGCGTTTCATGCAGCCAGTTAGTTCAGAATAGGAAAACTGGTGGATGCCGGGGTTATTTCGAGTCTGTGCAGGGATTCACTGAAAGATCGTTGATGCCAGCGGGCATGATTCACATCACCCTACTGAGTGCTGTACGTCCCCGCGTGCAGTTCTCTGTTTTGGGTCGACGACGACAATGACTCTTTTTCATGTCCCCTGGCGGACGTGAGGACACTCCGATGGACAAGGACAAAACACACCGAGTACGAAGAGTCACCCAAGTCGCTCACATTCAGCAAACAATGTGCCTTTGATGGGTTATTTTCCTCTGCTCGTTGTTATCTATTGTTCGGTGACTGTTGGCCACCGCACTCATCACGCGTTGCGACGCACGCGTGTTGTGTTGGCAGCTTAAACACCACTGCCACCAAGGCAATTCAAGAGTCGCGTCTGGTCAAGTTCCGGCTTGGGTGTCGTTTCCGTGTGAACAATTACATACTGTAGTTTGGATTTTTGCACGTTGAGGCTGAGTCTTACGGCGTGATTATTTCTGAGATTTTTTTTTTCTCTCGGGGGGGGGGGGGGGGCC
>CACKRE030002783.1:84641-96507 GCA_902602495.3 Ectocarpus sp. CCAP 1310/34 | reverse complement strand
GGGGGGGGGGGGGGGGGGGGGGGTGGCCTGCACCGAAAAAATTATCCAGGTCCAATCGACCGTCTTGTAGCAAGACGGCCAAATGTAGCAAGACGCCCAAATTATTTTTTTGGCTCAGAAAAGGACCCCCCCCCCAAATCCAATCCGGAAATAATCACGCCGTAAGACTCAGCCTGAAAGAAGGAAAGAACATCCCCGATGATGTTTCGCACACACAACTAACTGCACAGCTCACCTCTGAACTAATGTCTCGACGGATCGAGAGAGCGTATTTTTAGCAAGCGTGAAAATGGAGCCTGGCCATATCCTTTTTTTCTA
This sequence comes from Ectocarpus sp. CCAP 1310/34, assembly GCA_902602495.3. NCBI lineage: Eukaryota > Phaeophyceae > Ectocarpales > Ectocarpaceae > Ectocarpus > Ectocarpus sp. CCAP 1310/34. The sequence goes on along the minus strand of CACKRE030002783.1, from coordinate 96,189 downwards.
TGACACGCATCTTGCCTACTGCTATCGCTGTGTTATTTATGATAGTCTCGGCGCCAGCCACTCTGTCGATGTAAGAGTCACGCTTGTCTCTATCTCCTTCCTGATGCCCCTCACTTCCCCGCCGAGCCAAGCAAGGCAATGTTAACATGGCCGCGCTCATGGTTACTGCACGAATCAGTTCGCTTTCCCTGCGTGTACTTTTGCACGGTCTCCCCAGAAATACAGCAACTTGATTTTCTCCGTGTAGCATTTGTTTGCTGAAGTTTGGAAACCGCTCGTTCATGTCTCTCTTGCCGGGTGTACGTGATGAACAAATCAGAATGGGGTTGTACATATGAATAATGCTTTCACCGTTCCCGCCCCGATGACGCCCTTCTTCCTCACCCTCGCGGCATGTCCTCGACACAAACGATACTAGAGTTGGAGGTGGAATAGTTTTTTGTGGTGGTTGCACAAAAGTACCTGCAGTAGGCTCGTGCGTCTGTTGATTGGCTGGCTCGTGTGATTTTCTCGTCGTACAGAAGAACGGGGGGCGGTCCATCATCACCAACTAGAGAGGAGGGTGGTATCCATCATCGTTCGCTAGAGGGGGGGGTGGTATCCATCGTCAGCTAGCGAGGGGGGTGCTATCCATCGTCAGCCGTGAGGGGGGGTGCTATCCATCGTCATCAGCTAGAGAGGAAAAAAAAACGTTGAAAAATTCCCCGGCTGGTGCTGCTGCTGCTGATTGTTTGAACAGGACGCTTCCGCCACCGCTTTAGATAACAGCAACAGCAGCAGCAGCAGAGGCGACACACCCTCTCGCCCACAATGAGTGTAGAGAGGTGCACAGCACAGCAGTGGTACTACATCGTCTAGGAACGAGCGTGATGTGTTACTGGTCCCGTGCTGTGATGTATGTGTGCCTCTCTCCAGAGCAGAGTCAGAGGCCGCTCCCTCCCGCCGCGTCGCAACACAATAACAACAACCAACCGATGGACCCACAGAGACCCAATCAATATCTCTCCTCTCGCTTCCTCCGCCGAAAGCTAGCAGCAGCAGTAGTATAGGGCACACCCTGCTCCCGTCCCGCTCTCGCTGTGTGGTGTGTGCAACACACGCTGGTTGGTGGGACTCCCTCTCTCTCCAGAGAAAAAAAGGCGAAAAGGCCGGCAGCGTTGAACAACAACATACAACGGAAACAACAACAACAACATCATCAGCGATGAACCCCAGACCAACCAAACGTTCCCCGCTTTCTCCGCCGTCGCTAACAGCAGTATGTGTGTGTGTCCCGCCCCCCTTGTCCATGTTCCCTGTCTCTGTAGTGCGTGTCTTGCCAGTAGCAGCAGCAGCGTGTGCAGCACGGCAGTGCGTCGTGGTTTCTTGCGTGCGTGTAGTTTGTTGCCCAAAAAACAAAAATGACGCCTCCCGGCCGAGAAGTCGGGGATGCGTCCATGTGACATACTATATTTGCACAAACGGTGTGCTATCTCGAGACACCGAGCACGGATTGCAAAGGTAGCGGTTGGGACAGCTCGGGCAAAATGTTACTTGTTGTGCGCAAGTTTTAGTTTGCAATTTGGTGCCAAGATGGTGAAATGGGCTCGAGTCTGCTGGGTTATTTAGGGCGCGCAGACACCAGACAGACAGACATCAGACAGCCATTGCGAAATTTTCACGCCCCTGGGCATGAAAATTATTCTTTTTCTCGTGCGCACATACATCCACACACGATCCCTCTAAACAGCTTTTTTCTTGCAAAACAAAAAGCGTACCCCTGTACGGGCCACTCTTTTCGCAAAAAAAAAAACCTAGTAACAGCCAGTACGGTCGATGCTGCAGCAGCAGGATGCCGGCGTTGGCCGCCCAGCGTTGCGTCTCATCAAATTGTTCCGTGCCTTGTCCACTACTTAATTGTCCCCCTATCGTGCTCAAAAACGCAGTGATTACGCCGCTCCACAGCGGGAAGAGCGGGCTGTCGTGCACCACATCCGTCGGGCCGGCGCAGTATATGCGGGAGGAGATGCTCACGCCGTCCCCGCCGCCCAACTGGGGACAGCATTTCGCGACCACGACCGAGCGCGAGCCGGGAGAAATGGAGTTCAAAGACGAGGTAAATACGAATTGGTGAATACGTCCCTTTCATCGCACACACAAAAAAGGGTATTCGATGATGCTGCATGCGAGCATTGCAAGAACGGTGGTGATGATCAGACGCCTCTTGTTGGGTTGTTTTTTGTTGAATGGGCCGGTGTTCTACCGACCGTTCACGTTCTATTCCGTACCAGGTTTTCAGCAACCTTTGCAGGCTTTTCGCACTCGCGAACAGTTGCTTGCCGTGTGCATACTCTCACGGAATATTTGTTCTCCCTTACTTGTACTTGAATTTATTTTTGTTCCTTAGGCTGTGTAGACCGCCGCCCGGCTGTGCGAGGGATGTATCGCAGTGGCTGCGAGTCTGAGGGGGGCACTCGCTCGCCAAATGCCCCCCTTGGCACGGGTGTTGTCGTGTTCTCGTACCGGTTGGCCTGACGAAGCTCGTGTGAGGGACAAGCCGTGTCGTTTCATTTTGTTGTGCCAGAAAACAGCGCTTTCAGTATGCTGCTTCGTTTCTATATTCCTGTACATTTCTGCCGTGGACCACATAGCTGTGCAGTAGATTAAGTTCCCCGGCTTTACGCCGATGCAGAATCGCAACACATGATGCTCGGATGTCGGTTGCTAAGCTACGGTACTGGTCTTGGCGACGGATCTTACGTCGTCTCCAACAGTCCCCGATACCCGATGCTGTCCCATGCCGCGATCTTTCCAAGCAAGGTAGACCGGCCGCAAGCACCAAAAGTAAAAGATCACCCCGAGGATAAATACATTGTAGTGATGGCCAGGGCTCCACTTGCGCAACCAACATGTTTTCCGTACGTACATGCAAAATCGCCCGTAATATTCTTTCCGTCCATCGCCGCAAACAAAATTAATGGAAAACCCTGACTTTTTAGGAGGACCGCGCTCGGACTGCCATGACTGATCGGGAGGCTGACTTGGAGCTGGGTGATAGTGGCTGGTGCGAAGTTCGCAAGACGCGCTACATCAACTACATCACGGTGACCTTGACGCACGTGCTCATCTTCCTCGTGCTGGGTACCCGAGGGTACACCATCGTTCGCGACACGCTGAGCGACGGGTGAGATGCGGTGGAGATTAAGGTTGTGGTTGTGATGAGTACATGTTCTCTTTCTCTCTCTGTCTCTTATCTCGCTCCTTCATGTTTTGTGGTGTGTTGCGGAGGGCGTGGTAGCTCGTCTCGTCTCGTAGGCTCTTCACGATTTTGTCGACGGAGAGGCTGGAGTGTCGCACTCGCGTGTGTATGTTTGTGATTGATTGCCATCGACGGCGCTAACCCCCTCATCAATTTGAAGACGTCGGTGTCAGCGAGTACAAATCAATCGACGTCCCTAGAAGAGGGCCAAAATTGTAAAGGCGGGCGTCGTCCATGATGTCACTGGAATCTCCTTGTATGTGTGTATCTTCACGTTTAGCGTCGCGACCTGACCGACTTCTGAAGAGGCATCAGTGTGTGTGTTTTGTTGCATAGGCGGGCGGGTACTCACTAATCCTGACTTTGGCAAGAGCGAGTATTAGCCGTTGACCTTGGCAGCATCTCCCGGGGACTAGACGAGACATTCACAAGGGGTTTCCGCACCGAGCTACATGGCCCATTGCCCCCTTTCCTCGCAACCCATACATGACCTCGCCGCTCTTCTCCCTCCCCCGCCGGTCTGTTTCGGTGTTGTTGTCGCATCCCTCTCGCAGGTACTACCTTCGATGCGTGGCGTTTCTGTACTATCTTCCGGCCTACGTTTTCATGCTCTTCAGCATCGACTACCTCCTGGCACAGGTGAGCTGTAGATAAACCGTTTGCATTGATGTCATAGCCCTTGCAGCCCGGCAGTTTGTCCTCTCCATGAAGGCTATCGGCAAGAGACGGGGGTAGGGAGACTTTCAGCAGAGGGCGAGTGCGCCAGTTGGTACCTTTGGGCGTGAATATCTTTCCATCAGGAGACCGCGGTGGGTTGTTCGAAATCGTTTTGATCGATGGCGTCGTTGCCTGGCGAACGTCCTCGTATTTGTTCCGCACGAGGACCCTCTTCTTGGTTTCCCGGAGTGTTCCTGTGGACAAGTCAGGTCTTGACGTGCGTCCCATCAATCGCGTCCAACAGCCCACCCTGCAGCTCGTTAGCGTTGATCGTCTCCGCCACCCGCCACGCGTTCCCCGCTCTCGTCATTATTTCTCCTGTTGCTGTGCGCCGAGAACAGTTCATCTACGCGCTAGGACCGATCGCCCACATGCAGGAGAACTCCAAGTACTTCAGCAGTAAGCCTTGCCCCCGACCGGCGGTGATGCCTAGAGTAACCATTCAGATGCCGGTGAGCAATGGGCGAGCGACGCAGACACAAATGAGAGGCCGTCATGCAAGAAGAAACTCAAGCTTTTTGCTGCTGCACGCATGTTTCGTCTGTTGTGGGCAGAGATGAGACGAGATTGGTGTACTGTCCTTTCGTTGGAAAACAAAGGCAATAGAAAGTGTTGGTGCCCCACACAACACAGCTAGCTTGATACTGAACGAGGCACAACGAACGCACATCGAAAAGTCTTACGTGAACATGCAAACAGCAGATTTGCAGTTTCTACGCATATGCTCTTTGTTTATCCCACTTGGGCTCTCATTTTCGTGGCAAAATTATTTTGAAAATTACAAAATATCACACCCTCGAAACAGCGCCCGTTTGCGCCATACCTCCTCGCTCAGACTAAGCATATCCTGCCCCCCCCCCCCGTGTAAACACGTCTAAACACGTCAACAGGTGTATAAGGAGAACCTCGTGGAGACCATCCTGCCGTCCATCCAGTCCGTCATGACCGCCGTGCTGCACTACAAGAAGATGGGGGGGGAGGCGAACCTCTACATCAACGACGATGGCTTGCAGGTAACAAAAACACGCTACAGCAAGTATCTCGAACGACACGATAGCGGATTCACGATGCGATGCGATGCGATATGTGCAGCAAGCACCCTGGTATGGTGTGCTCTGATACTAACAACTGCAGGCGGATCAGGATAACTGTTCGCGGGTCTATTCGAGGCTATCTTATCCTTGCCGTTACGTTTCGGGCCAGGGTGTACGATACTTGTACATGGATGCGTCCTCTCAAGAAAGAGTCGGAGTTGAAGCAAATGCCCGGAAGAACAAGGGGGGCATGGCATGGCAGTCTGGGGCGATGTTGAGCCTCGGAGTGGCGGCTCAGCAAAGTTTCATGATGATTTTGTTACGCGAACGAATCGCACTCCTGTGAAGACACTCATGTTGCCTTGCTGGTTCTACTGCTTCCGCCTTTCTTCGACCTGCTCCTGCCCGCCGCCGCCGCTGCCGCCATTTCCCGTGCGGGGACCGAATATAACCGAGGAAAGGTCATCTCGGAGAAAGAGCGCAACGCACGGGTGTTCGCCTACAAGAGGCACGGCGTGTCGTACGTGGCGAGGCCGCCGGCGTCCATCCGCCCCCGGAAGGGCCTGTTCAAGAAGGCCTCCAACCTTAACTACGGGCTGAACGTGGCCATCAGGGTGGAGGAGATCATGGCGGAATCTGGCGGCCAGGTCACGGATCCTGTCGAGGTGGGTCGGGCGCAGTAGCCTTGGCAATGCTTTTCTATTAACTAAACGTGTTGGATGAAGCATGCAATCGGGGAAGTTGCGTCATGGGGGAAATGCTTGGGTTTGGGATGTAGGGTCTGCATACCCCCTCCCTGTCCTATTTTCCTCATGAAACTGTTCAGTTTCTCGCGAAGGTGTTTGGTAGGGCGACATAAGGCTACGGCCGCAGCCAGGCTTGTTTTTTTATAGGTGTAGAGTTTGGAGATTAGGGTTATTGAGGTCTGTACGGTTGAGGGGTGGGTCACGGGTGTGATAAGAGGTGCAGTGTGGTGAAGGCTTCGGCGATGGCGGCTGGAGAGTGGTACGTTATACCAGAAGAGTGTGTTGACTACCTTCCAAAAGGTAGCCGGATAAGTTCGCTGTGATGTGCGTTGGTTGCTGGCGTGGCAGTGTTTGTTGAGGGCGCAAAGTATGGTCGTGCAAGTCTTGCAGTGAAACCGAACGGCGACGTTCTTGTTCTTTTTGTGCCGTGTGGGAGTGCTGGATGCTGGATGCTGGATGCTGGATGGAGTGCGCACCCGAGACGATGTTCCTCGGAAGTCCTTCGTCCACCCCACGTTTGTTGTCTGCTGTGTTAAGGCATGAAAACAAGCCCTTTCCTTTGGCCTTTGTTCAGCGCCATGTTGACGCATGTTGTCGATACACCCGTGGTACTTGACGGTTCCGAAGAGTGTTTGCGGTGAATTGTTTCATCTGACGTTTTTTTCATCAAGACAATGTTAGACGGTCGCGCGTAACGCAGGCTCTTCAGCTGGTGAGCGGGGAGTTCAACGATGAGTTCTTCGCGGGGGGTGATGTGCGCATGGGGGACATCGTCCTGTTGGTCGACTCGGACACTCGAGTGCCCGAGGATTGCCTGTCCAAGAGCTCAGGCAAGTGGTCTTCATGGAGGCGTCATAGAGCAACAACAGCAGTAGCATGTTTACATAAAATACCTCAAGTGCAGCAAGTCTTTTACAATTGATGCGAACGATTTAGTGAATACGGTACGTCGCTCACATGGTAATTATTGTGTGATTCGAGGCGGCTTTCGCGGCAGCGAGCTCTGGCCGCAGCCCCGCGAGCTCCTCCTGCTGACGTGCCAGCGCAGCGGTTGTCTCCTCCGCGCGCTACTCTGCTTCCTCAGCGCGCTCACGTAGTTTATTCGGCGACGCCAATGAGGATAACGGCCTCTGTCGAGGGTTAAACCCTCGACAGAGGCCCGAAACCCTCGACAGAGACCGGTGTCCTTATTGGCGTCGCCGAATAAACTACGTGAGCGCGCTGAGGAAGCAGAGTAGCGCGCGGAGGAGACAACCGCTGCGCTGGCACGTCAGCAGGAGGAGCTCGCGGGGCTGCGGCCAGAGCTCCATGTGTGATGCATCGCGATATTCTCCTCTTCTTGTCCTTTCCGTCTCACTACAAATCACGGCGGAGCCGTGTTCTCGTCGACGCCAATGAGGATACTGNCTGCGCTGGCACGTCAGCAGGAGGAGCTCGCGGGGCTGCGGCCAGAGCTCCATGTGTGATGCATCGCGATATTCTCCTCTTCTTGTCCTTTCCGTCTCACTACAAATCACGGCGGAGCCGTGTTCTCGTCGACGCCAATGAGGATACTGGTCCCTGTCAGAGACAGAGGCCGGTGCTCTTGCAGTATTCTCCCTCTGCCAAGGGTGGCTATTCCCTTTCGTGAGATGTAACGAGGAGAAGAAGGTAGAGAAAGAGTCACAGAGGGTCGAGAGAGGAGAGCCGGAGGCTACCCGTCCCTTCCCTCTGTAATCTGCCATCGACTCCGGAAGAGACAAATCTCCTCGTTGCTTTACCTTGCCACTTCTCCCGATGGCAAGATACCCCCGAGGAATCATATCGTTGTATGTGCACAAATGGTTAGTTGTGTATTCCGACAGGTATCCTCCACATAATCGTAATTATCGGTCTTCCGGTCCGTGTGTGCTGCGTGCTCGTGAGCAGGAGAGTTCGAGCGGTACCCGCAGGTGGGGTTCATGCAGTGCAAGACCACTTCCATTCGCATCCACAACAACTTCTGGGAGAACATGATCGCTCGTTTCACCAACGACGTGTACAGGTGCAGAAACATCAGGCAATGTAGCGAGATGCGTGTTCTATTGTTATTGGGTTGCTCAGACTCGGGTAGAGGAGAGGATGAAATATTTGTTTCACCTTATATTCATATTCATTCTGACGGGCGTGTGTGTCCCCCCCCGCAAAAGCTGAAACCCCGGCAGGCAAACGGGCGGTTCCTAACCGCATTATCGGGTATGTGTATCTTCTTTCTTGTGAGAAAAGTCTCCGGCACCTTTTTTTGACGCATCATCCCCCTCCCCGCCCCCCTTCTGCATTTGTCACGAAATCTCCCATGGGCATGCGAAATTTCTTGTGTTTGTTGCGCAGCGTGGGTATTGCCATGGCCGTGTCGTCTGGCGACCCCGCTCCCCTGGTTGGCCACAACGCCTTCCTGCGATGGTCGGCCATCAGGGAGGTGTCCTGGATAGACTCGAAGGATGGGGAGCGTAAGTTCTGGTCGGAGGCGCACGTGAGCGAGGATTTCGACCTGGCTCTTCGGCTACAGGTGGGCAGGCTTGTGCCGGATGTTGTTTTGTTCATGGCGGTCGGTGGTTTTGGTTCGTTTTCAGCTATCCTGTTTAGTTTTGTTTTTTGGCGTGCGGTATTTTGCACTTTTAGTGCGGTGGATTTACGGAGAATGCAGGAAGAAGTTATCGTACCGTGAAAGGCCTCCATAAAACCCGCAACGATCGATGTCTCACGCTATTTTCAGTCAACGCACGTTGACGCCGCGGCTGTCTTTGCCACAAACCGCTTTCCCTTGATTACTGATTCGACACCCGTGTTCTTGCTATTTCATCCTCCGGTGGCTGTGTGCAGGCGCGTGGTTACATCGGGCGTTACTGCACCTACACCGGAGAAGGGTTTCAGGAAGGCGTTTCGCTCACGGCAGCGGACGAAGTCATCCGCCTCAGGAAGTACGCCTACGGCAGCTGCGAGATCATGCTCAACAAGTTCACGGTACGTGCCCTTGGCGAATCGATTTCCCTGTTGGTGGATATCGTTGAGGAAGCTCGTCAATCGGTTGCAGTCTGTGTTGTTTCCGTGTTTCCGTTGCAAGTGCACGGTAGAAAGGCAAGGACACATGGACGACGACCAGCTGGGTTGCGACGTTTTTGTGCCGGGATATTATGTCATATTGGGCTGTTTTGTCTGAGGCAAGCTTTGTTTTATGCTTGGTTAGCCGTCGGGCCCGGTTCCCAGCTGCACGTCGGGCCGAAACGGGCATTGAGCAGTTGTTCTCCACGTCGTTCTTGTCGGAAACTCTCCCTCGTGTGGCTGAGTGCCCGGGTGTGTGCATTCCGCCTTTGCTAAGGAGGGCTGCCTTACATGACGCCGTTACGTGCGACACCCTCACATGCGTCGTCGTTCGGGGGACAGAGGATGTACCGCACGCCCGCCGCCTGCCGTTCGTGTCTTGGTACGTTCAACACGGAAATGTGCATCCACAACGTAACGCACGTCTCGCTGTTGTCTGTGGTGGTTACGTTTTCCTGTTTTGTCTCTTGGCAGAAATGGCCCTGCTCCGGGCCCATCACGTCCATGTTCTGGCGCTACTTGCTAGCCGGAGGGGTGCCCTTCCCGGCTAAGATTCGCATGGTCGCCTACCTCTGCACGTATATCTCCATGGCCTTCGCCTTTTACGGCATCGTGGGCTACCTTGCGGTGAGTGCGGTCGGCTCGGCTCCACTCATATAAAAGCTATTTGTTAGTAAACGAGCGTATCAAGTTACGCTCGTTGTGTGCGGCGTGATTGGGTGTGGTTGAAGTTCGCGGGGCGTTCGTCTGGCGAAACAGGACGATTGATCCCGCTGACATTTGAAGGCGAACAACGTTGTGCGCAGATGCCTCGTCCAACCTCCCTTGCTTAATGCGAAGTTAAGCGAATGCGATGAAGAAGATGTGCTAGTGGTTGACCTTTTGGCGGGGACCACAATTTCCTGGGGAGCGTAAGGACCAACTGTTGACACTGCTTATCACTTCAAAACATGAGTGTTTCGCCCTAAGCCCTTTCCCCACCCTGCGGCCTCCTTTGACAGGTGTGGATCGTGCTTCCCGCGGCCCTCAAATTCCTCGTTAACCCGTTCGACATCCTCATCACCGTGTGCTTCGTTTTCGGCGGGTGCTCCGTCTTCGGCGTGGGCATGATCACGTACCGGAACGGGTACTCGAGGAGGGCATCGCTGCTTCGATCCTTCCTGGACCAGCTCGTGAACGCGCCCATCATGCTCCTCTTCTTCTCGCACGTGCTGTGGCATCTCACCGTCGTGTGCTTCAGGTATGTCGCCGACGAAGGCGATGGTGTGGTCTTCTTTTCTGTGTGCGTGCCTTTAACAGTATTACAGCGTCGACCGCGCTAATCGGCTGACCAAGGAGAAGATGTCAACGCCAGCGGGTACAATGTGTGTGTGTGCGTGTGCGTGTTTTGCGCCACTGAGGCAACCCATTGTATGTTGATGCGTTGAATGCTGTTTGTGGTTGGTTTTAGCTACGTGGGTGGTGGCTTCCTTGCTTAGTCGCCACAGGCGCCTCCGACGGGCTGGTTGAGAGGAGTGGACCGCTGTCCCCATGCTTCCAAATGGTCTTGGACAAAGAAAGCGACTTGATCTCAGCTTTGTTGTCGACATTTCGGATCTTCGTGCTTCGTGACCACCCCCGTGCTTTCTGTCTGCTATTATCACGTGTTGCCCCTGCCCCTGCTGCTGCTGCTGATGCCACAGGTACTTCTTCGGCATGACTGTGGAATGGTCCGCCTCGGTGAAGGAAGTTTCGCAAAACGACTTCTGGACGGAGGTAAAAACGTTTTGTTCGTCTTTGTCCCGTGCGCTATTATAACTGCGTACCACCTGCCAGTGTGTTGGTTCCCTGTCGTCATTGCCGTTGTGGCTCCAAGCGGTTCGTGTAGTCGACGTGTGCCCGCTGCTGTGTTACCCACCCTGGTGCGTTTTTTTTTTGTCACTTGCTTGCAGCTGCGTTCTCGCTCGCGCCGTTGATGTTAGGCTCTGTCCTGCCGTCTGTATGCCGACCCGCGGTTGGTTTAGTTTAAGCCTAGCTTGCAGCGGCATGTCTGGCAGCATCCCTGTGACATGGCAGCTTGATACGACCGATAATAAGTGTTGTTGCTTTCCAGGTCCTGTAACGATGCAGTGCGCGTCCTCACGAACAAAGCACCGTCTTCGTAGTATGTAACGCACACATGCGGTTCCACTTTTTTTTGTTCCTTCTTGGAATGTCACGGAACACGGGACAAACACGATACGGATCCCAGCGTTTAGCTTTCCCTTCCCACCCATCACTCTCCGCCGCCCACTTTTTTTTTCGAAATCCTGTCGTCGTCTATGCCACCAGGTGGTCAACACGTTCCGGAGGTATGGGCGCACGTTCCTCATCATGCTGCTCTTTGCCGGGTTGTTCGTGGGAGTCATGTGGTACTTCGAGGTACGCAACTGGGCTCCGGAACCAACCGGTCTAGGCTAGTGGTGCAGGCATCAGTTGTGGACGCCAACACCCAACAGCTGTGTGGCTGCTGGCTTGCATGCGAAATGCCGTATTTTCTTTCATTTCCGAGGCCGCTTACGTAGCGCAGCGACAACCTGGAAAACAGCGGTCTGAGGTTTTGATGAAAATCACGTGAAGTTTTTGTTCTTCTCCTGGTTTCAACAATTGCTGAGTTTCATTTTGCGTTTGCATTTAACATGCAGCTCTTCAGCTGGTCACGCGCGTACGCAGTTCAAGGAGCTTTCCCGACTTGTATTCAAGTATCGATCCCCATTCCACGTATCCCCCCCCCC
>CACKRE030002783.1:72189-84626 GCA_902602495.3 Ectocarpus sp. CCAP 1310/34 | reverse complement strand
AATATTGCTCTTCGAGCTCGTAATTTTCTGCGTTTTCATCGAGCACGGCTGACCAACGAACGGGACCAGTCCTCGAAGGGCCAACAACTCAAACAACACTCTCTCTCTGCGGTGTACGTGTGTGTGCCTCCATTCCGTTGCTTGAAAACCAATCTTGTTTTATTTTCTTGTGCCGCGACTGATGCGTAGGTGGGGTGGGACATCAGGGTGTACCTGCCAACCTTCATCTACATCGGGTCCCACATTCTGGGCCCTTTCCTCCTGAACCCTGTCATCATGCGCGGGTACTACTAGACGAAGGATTGAAGGGAAGCCCCGTGGGTCGTCGCGTAACATCCGCTGCTACCCAAGAAGCGCGTTTCACCGCTCCTGTTGTGGCATCCAAAACACGCTTTGGGCCAGTGGAGGTAGCATCCGCCTCCCGCCCAAGCGCCGCGGGGAGTCTGTGCGCAGCCGCGTGGTCGAAGCCTGGTGCTGCTGCTTCGGCGTTTCTAGACGGAGAAGTTTTTTCGTTGGAGATGTATCGTGTTTCCGACATGTGTGGTCATGTTTGGTGCCACGAAGGAGATCCCAACCGGTTCACCTTCGAATCTCAAAAAAATATCTGAATTGTCGGGGCCGCTATGAAGCAACTGGGGGGGGTTGGAATATTTCACGGCGATTATAGGATCCGATGACATTAAGGTCTTCGCTTGACTTGACTTTTGATAGGACCACGCGTTGTAGCGTCAGTCAAAGTCGTACGGAGTTTCAAAACGACAGCTTAGGTTGCAGCGTGCACCAAGTGGGGAGCTGGGTTACACCGCAGCTCGGTAAATGTGTTCGTCCTGTCGTACACGCATAAGTGTGAGGTTAGGTCGTAAGTCTTGTTGGTTAGTTTGTGGACCTTTTTTTTTGGTGTGTTTTAGTGTTGTTCCCGCTTCGACGAAAAAGCGCAACGCAACGGCCGCAAAACTCATGGGCGTTTCTTGGCGCGTCTGTGCCGTGTGTTGTGTTTCTTGACCTGGCTGTGAGATCGATCTCGTTAGCCCTTGTCGGTTGTGTCCGCCAAGATGTGATTCGTCTGTCCACATTCTCGAGTGCGGCAGCTTGCCGCCCGCTGTTTTCGTGAGATGTACGCCCGCCGTATGCCTCGCTCTCTGTCTGGAGGCTGCTCGCCAGCTGTTGGGACGAGCGCGGGGGGACTAGATTTTTTTTTTTTTCTCCCATCTTTTGCGTTGAAGCGTGGTATGTCAGTTTTTTGTGCAAGGAAACAGGCAGACAACGACCCCTTCGAATCGATTTCTCTTCCATTCTACTCCCCGCCCGTGTTCGGTAGATATCACCGACCGTCGCATGTGCGCGGCACTTTCGTGCTTATAGGCAACTTTTACATGTATGCAACCTGGGCGCCTCTATCTTGATTCTTTCTTGCGTTTTTTTTCTTGACCAAGAGAAGCGAGGACGTCTCTAGGTTGCGTGGGCAGCGGCTAGCAAGCCAAGCTGTCGAGGGGGAGTCAGGGATCAGGGAAAGAGAGGCGGTTGTTGTGTCGTTCGTGCCTTCGCATGACCTTCACAGGACTAATAGCACGATGGTCTTCTTTTCTTGTCTTGATTGATACACGTAGCAGGTGTTGGTGGTGCACTCGTAATGTAAGGTAGTATACATGGTATAACTTTATTTATTGTAGCTTTCGTCATCTGTGTTTAATGTATGAGAAGGTTGAGTTGGAGGTCGATCGCGATGATGGCGTCACCCTGTGGTGTAAAGCAAGCCAGGTTCATCAGGACGGGCTGCATTCGAATTGATTTTACTAATAGCATCTCGTCTTACCTGTAGTGATCTGCCGGGGGCCCCGCAGCCCGGGGGTGGGGACCTCGCAGCCTGGGGGTGGGTGGGAAAAGATCCGGCTAAGAATGAGGTTGCTTGGTTGCCTTCTACCCGCCCGCCCGCCCCCCCGCCCTCGACTCTGTCGTGTCGAGCGGATGCGTCGCGTGGAAGGGATACGCCCACGAAAAATCGATGTGGGCGGCGAAGCGGGGTTGGTGATCCCCCTGTATTGGGATCAGAGGTACATGTCGTACATGTTGTACATGTCGACAGTATTTTGTAAGTTGTTGGGACGTCGGATGGGTACGCACAAGGTATCGCGGTCGTGGGTTGGATGTGTGCGAGGGTGTTGTTTGTTAACTGTCGTAGTTGAATGGAGAGAGGGGTGGGCTGGTTCGTATGGTTGTCCATGTTTTCTCCTTGATTCACTCGTATGCATGATACGGTTAGCTTGTCTTGCTTTTTTTTTTTGCTTCGCCTCTCTACTTTGTTCGGCGAGGGGGGGATGCACTTTCGCTTTCGCGCTTGTGATGATCGTGGTGTCGTTTGTGCTTTTGTGTTCGCGTCGTGGGTGCCTTCTGCTTGTAGAGGGCCGCTCGAACATGATGCTGCACGTGTTCATGTGATACCGGTGACTTCGCAAGATGTAAAGCTATGGAGTTCGGTTTGTTTTGGACTTCATTTGATTGTTATAAATTGGAGGTATGCGTTAGTTGGACGCGCCTTTGGCGAAGGAGGTGAGGTAGCCTTTGACCGTGCCCTCTAAAAAATCTAGGTCAGGCAGGGCAAATGTTTCGGCTGTTTCTTGTCGCCGACGGAGCTGGCGAGCGTGAAGGTGTCCGGCGTTCCGCGTGAATGAATGTTGATAGGGTGACTTGTCCCCTGTACCCTCTGGAAACATCCGATTCCGTCTGACTTGTCTTTTGCACGTATTGCGTCTTTTTCGTTTCTTCATTTGTTTTGAATAGCAAGCATGACGGACGATTTTTTCGCGTTGATGAACGGTACCTAGTTCCGCGGTGAGAGCGTTTTTAATGGTATTCGTTCATGTATGTAGGTATCTGACAGTGACGACCCGGAGCTGTGGGGGAAGGGAACACTGGTTGCGTGTCCCGCTCACGTACTTAATCCCATTTCATAGAAAAAACGCGGCTGAAGCATCCTGCACGTAACGCAGCATTTTGTCACAACCCCCCGGATCGATGCAGTCTTCAACGGAATCGCAGCAAGAGGGACATGAGAGAGTCCAGGGTGTTACGGAAACAACATACCATGTAACCTCTGAGGAACACATACTGTACACATTCTTTTGTGAATCATTGGTTGTTTCGATCTACTATAGATATCTCGCGTAGCGCAACCAGTCAAAGCTCTTGAGCTGCAACGCCCAGACACGCTCCTCACCCCGACATGAATGCAGAGACAGACGCGATATTGTTCGAGAGACGGCATGTTTCCTTGTGGGCTTTTGCCGAGCACGGCATACACGTCTGTTTTTTATAGTACCATATATTGCATCAGTTTGCTAGTGCTCGGATCGTATTACGCGAGAGTGCGCGACGTCCCCGCAGTTGCGACCTTGTTCGGCCCAAAAACGCATGCCCCGCCCGGATAAGCCACAACACGGGCGCTATTTTCCCCTTTGCATGTTCCGAAAAAATCCTCGCCCTAAGGCTTTCTCAGCCTACAACAAAGGTACCAGTACTTGGTCGGGCTCACTCAGCTTCGTGGGTCCGCCTCCCCGTGTGCATAGCTTGATAGCTCCTGCATCAGCGACAGGCTTGGTGTCGGAGCACTCTTCTCTCTCTAGGGAAACTCGATCCACTTCTGTAGGGAGCAAGCAGACGCTCGACTGCTTTCTTTGCAAGTGGTGCTTGGTGCAAACTGTGCACCAGTTGCCTCAAACGAGTCAAGACAACGTTTCCACGGCACTATTACCAACACAGCAAAAACTTCATGCAACTCTCAAGTCTACGCACATCAACCACCAAAACAGGCAACAAACACATAATAACACGGTGATCCGCTAGTTATCGACGATGGATATCTTCGGGGCAAAGGAGGAGAGGCGACCGAAAGCAGTGTTTTTTCGCCTCTGTCCATCATGCCAGTCATGCCTTTCCCGCCGCCATGTCCACATGCGGCAAATCCACGGGGGCCTTCGGGCAAGAGTAGACGAGATGGTAGAGCCGCCGCATGAGATTCTCGTCGACGTAGTGGAAGCTGAGAGAGTTGCGCGAGCAGCACTCGCGTCCAATTTTGAGGTCGATCGAGTAGTCCACGTACCAGTCTTTCTCTGGGTTAGTCTTCGGGACGCGGTACCTACCAGAGTGAAGCAGGGGCGCGAATATCGAGCACGAGACACGCCAATTAGAGTATCCCCTATCCCTTAACGGCGTCGGTCCCACTCGCTGACAAGTTTACTTCGTATTTTTTCTATGCCATGCATGACGCGGCTCGATTCTAACGTGACGCTGCACTCGCTGCTGGCGTATTGTTGCAGCGCGAGAAACCAAAAGCATCCTAACAGGTACCTAACAGACCGTCCTCAAAATCGTTTTCACCGCCGCCACAATCGGCCTGGGGGCCAACCACACAGCAAGCAGTAGACCCCAGCCGACAATTTATCACCATTTTTGGCCGTTCTAATCTCAAGCTCAACCCCTTTTGCACAAGCGAACACGAGCAAGATCCCAGAACAAAAAGGAAGGTGCATCCCAGTTCCAACCTATAGGTGTGGTGAGCCTACTTAGTCGCAAGTGTCCTACATGGCAATCGAGCACTCACATCAAGTGCTGCCCGGGCGTGAAGGGGTGGAAACGCTCACGTCCGAGTCCATCCCGAGTGTCGTGGGCCACCACGCCGTGCTGTCGCAAGCAGGCAGCAACCTGAACACGCACCATGTGCCGATGCGTCCCCGGGGGAGTCAGTGACCCACCACGGAGTTCATCGTCGCGAGAGGACCAGCGACGGGACGGGGCTTTTGCATCGAGTTCGTGCTTCGATAGGCAAACGACTCTATTTGCGGCTGAACATGTGACGGCTCGACGAAGCAACGCACGTGCTTCGGCAGTTGCAGAAACTAGAAGGAAGGGTGTGCGTCAACGAGAGTCGCCTCTCGATATTTATTGCGATAATCAGCATCGTTCGACGGCCTTCGATGCCCGCCTGGTAGTCTCTGCCAGTAGCGTCGAGGGACCGCAGAGAAACCTTCCTTACTCGCGTGGCCCAATATTTGCCAGCAAGTGTGTGAGTGTGAAAATAGATCGTATCTGCTTCTGACCAGGACGAGACGGCGGCAACCGAACCGGCCAAAAAAGGTAGCAAAGCTCAGAGGCAACGCTCGACACTTGAAAAGCATAATAATACCAACCCTGTTGGCACACCCAACAGAGTCGGTAACCTGTTCTTCATGAGTGTCCCTTCAGCGCTACACTGTTCAAAAGAAATATTTTGCTCGCGACCCCCTCCCACCCCGTATGTCGAAGCTGCGGCGACCCCCTCCACCCCCAAGAGAAAACAAAAAGCTTGCGTCAGTACTGCCGATTATTGCGGGGCGGGCGTGCCACAGCCGTTGTCCACCGCAGGACACGACCCTCCCCCCCCTCCCCAATAGAATCTGCTGCCAACCCTCCGTCTCCCTCACATTCACATCCTCCCAAGAGCACTTCTGGTGCGGGTTGCACGAGGGGTCGTCCAGGTGGCTCGCCAGGAGCCGCACAGATTTCTGGTTCAGTAGATAGGCCGCCCCCCCGGAGTTGAAAATCCGGTCGTTGTTCCCCTTCGGTCGAAAACGCCTTCCCAGGTACATGGGCACGCTTCCACCGTCCTTGAAACCGCCCGCGGCCTTCTTGATGTCGTCCGAAAGGAGGTACTGTTGCCACGCGGTTGAGGACGAGGGGTTTGGAAAGCTAAAAAAATCGTAACTTGTGAGCGGAGCGCGCCATGATACGACAGACAGGGTCGTCAGGAGACGTACTTGTAGGCATTCTACGGCGCATCAAAAGGAAGGTTCTCGAGGATGCAGGGCACATCGTCGCCGCAATTTTCAACATCCCCTTGAAACTACCATTCGTTTTCACCTGCAACTTCCGTGCACGTAGGACATCCCTCCAACCAAGCACAGTACTCGAAGACCCAGATAATACTGAGATGGCAATCCCGCCAGTTTAGCGTGCTTCTTGCAGAAGTAACCATGTCTACACCAAGTTTGTGGATGCCGCCAAGAGCCTCTTGCAGATATTCTGTGTGTGCTGGTGACTTCGAAAAGCCATCGACAGCTTCTCTATTATAGCCATCTCGTGTTGTGCAAGTCAATGGGTCTTTCGCGTGCTCGTGGAATGGATGGATCCGAAAATAACAAGTCGTGCCTGCACGTCGTTGCTACGTACCCGACGACACAACACCACCATAGTGGCACGGTGGTACACTGTGCACGCCAAAAATCAACGCAGCGGCCACAAACACGGCACTATCAAGTACACGTATCGAACACTTTCACTATCGTTCCTGATGCAAAACGTAGGATATTCTTCTGCTCACTCAACCCCTTCCACTAATGCTGTGGTTACATCTCGATCGGGTAGTCGCTCTTCATTTGTGTGAACTTTGCATACGAAGCAAAACATTCAGCTATTTAGTGTTGTGTGTATCATGCTGTACCTTTCTCAGGTTCTCGACGATGAGGAAGATGTCGTCGCCTCCAAGAACGAACCAATCAAAGTCGTTAATGTAGTGCCTGTCGATGTACTTCCATATGGCGCGGCTCTTCTGCCACATGTTGCCCCATTCCTCCGGCCCCTCGTGCTTAATCTTGAAGCTGACCCGCGGAGTCAAAGACACATCCGCACACAACGACAGGGGCGTTTGGAACAACTACAACTCATCACCGCGGTAGATGCACACTCACACAGACCAACTGACACACACAAAAGAATGGCTAGCGCAAGTAATAGTTGGGCATAGCAGTACAACGCCGTTTCCATGCGTACGCACACAAAGTGTACCAGGATAATTTTCCTGCAAAATATTCCAATAAAATAGAGCCGTTGGCAACAACGGGGACCCCACTGATGGTCGAAAATGGCTCCGTGTCCAATCTCCCTTCTTGGCATCACTCTGTGTCTGCACCTCACGGAATCAAACCAGTCTGCCCTCGAAATTCGAGCAAATACTGAAGTACCACTTGGCATCCCGCCACCCGCGCCGTCTGCTATTGGGAAGCAGCCTGTTGCAAGTCGCAGTAAGGCACTGCTGTGGTATACATACGTGCTGTTTGGCCAGAGGTCCAGCTGCGGAACAGGCGGCGTTTTTCGTCCCGGTTAGCACGGCAAGAGCCCGCAGTTAGCCGACTCTGGTTGTAGAAGACAAAAACAACCGAAAGTTGACTCGCTGCGGGCTCTTGCTGTGCTGACAGGGTCGCAAAACGCCGCCTATTCCGCAGCTAGACCTCTGGCCAAACAGCACGTATGCATACCACAGCAGTGCCTAACTGCGCACCATTGCTGTTACATTACCACTGCTGCATCAAGACTTCCGGCTTTGCTGCCTCCCGCACGAAGGTCGCCTGTCAACCACCACCATTCGGAAATCTTGTCTTCTCGACTACACGGACGTCGAGCTAGAGGGGGCTGGACTACTAGCTGGGTGACGGCCTGTAGCACAGAAACCATTCTCCCCCAGTAGGAACAATAACAAGGACGGAGATAGTGCATTCCTATCAGGAAGGGCAGCATGAGCAACAACGGCAAGTGACTGTACCAAGAAGAACTGTCACTGAGGGAGCGATGAACAGCCTAAAGCTACAAACCAAGTACCAGGGTAGCAGGAATCTCACGAGGGGACGGCGAGGTCGACTTGGTCGCTGAAAGCCACGAAACCGTCGCAGCGTGATGCCCACGTCTCCTTGATTGCCTGCATCATACAATACATACAATACATCAGATCATGACGAGAGCACAAGCCTATATATGTACGAAGCAGCTGCCATGAGATCAGCGGCAGTCACGAGCACGGTAAAATACTACCGCTCAACAACAACAGCACACACGCCACACATCACCGATTCGGTGCAATACATTACAAAAATTACACTAGGGGACGGGGGACAAAACCGTCAATCAGGGTCGAGGGCCAGTTTCTTCTTCCGTCACCACCGATGAGTACAGGTTATCATAGAGCTTACCGTAGGAGCCTCGGCAGCGCTGTGACTCTGAACCGAATTTTCTTTACTTTTCGTGATCCTACAGGGAATCAGTGCAAGACGGAAGGCTGGTTCGGTAGTTTCGCCGTTCAGGCCTCTACATGCTGAACGCCTCAACTTCGCTACTCTGGTTCGGTATACATGCGACAACGGGATTGGTGCCGGACGCCCGCAACCGACATTGAGTTCGAAGCGACGCCCGGCTTGTGCTTTCACCAACGCTGGGGTTTGCTGATCCCTGGCACTCAGGCCTACCGCGAATGTCCGGTTACGAAGCCCTGGGTCGCGTGCACATGTACCGTTCAATGACTAGTGCGGCCCAAGAGTCGCGCTATGATCGGAGGTGCACAAATTTCGACAAATGCCATAGCAGTGGCGCGGCGAAGGCGGGTACACCATGCTTCCTTTCTACTTCATTAACGCCCACCAAAAAACATCGGCCTCCGAGCGGGCGTATTTAGGCGTTCGTTGTGTTTGGCATGTAAGCCAAACAATACTTCAAGGGGTAACGACGGTCGAATGACACACACGAAATCGCGGCTCGGCCCAAAACAACACGATAGAGGGGCTGAAACAAAGGGATGTGTACCCCTGTACCGCAGCACGGCCCCAAACCCCTCGCCAACCACTGTACTTAGAACCGCACACCTGAACCCAACCGACACCCATGACAAATCGCATACCACGTGCAGAGCAAAGGTGGAGGGTGTGCGTTGGAATCGGTACTAGGTGTCCGTTGATTGGCGGCCGCTCACACCTTGATTTTGGTGTCATGGTTTGCGTGGTACGTGTAGACGCCGCAGAATATTCTCGGCGCGGTTTTAGCAGCGCCTCCCCACACGTCAACTTGGTCGATCAGCTGCTTGTGGCTATCATTCCTGGCAAAAAACAATAAAAAAAAAACAGAAGTTAAATTTTTTCAGGACGTGTCAAGGGAGGCGGATGTCGTTTGTGGGTAAGGATACTGTACAAACTTGGAGACTTCAAGACTTGTACCGTGGGAAGCGGAATATAAGACTTTTTGTTTCACCTGTCGTCCTGCGCGTTGGAGGAACCGAACGCAGATGCGGCAGTGCAGAGGCAGACAAGTCTTCGGCAGTAAGACCGCCGCTGGACAGAAACACGATTCAATATTCTGCTTCTTGAAAAACAACAGAAATTCACCAGGCGGCGCCGTGACCGGCCACTCGAGCTTCTTCGCTTCAGACCTCCATGGTCATCGTTTCTCGAGGTCCAATTCCTCGACAGCGGGCTGGGCCCGTCGTATCGCAAATGGGATGCACAGCAATGCTGCAGCGACGAGTGACCTACCCTCAACTCTCTGTGCAAACCCAAGCACCATCTGGTGCCTTGCGCTTCGCGGCGGAGCAAGAGCAACCAGACAAGATAAAAGTATAGAATATCGAGAGGCACAAAGGAAGACTCACAGATCGCACACTCCTTCAGGAAGGGCGTATAAGTTAGGGGCCCACTGCGAAGACCGGAAAAAATGGTTGGGGTCGAACTTTTGCTGGTAGTTCCACGGCTTCCCGATGATCTGCTCCTCGGCGTCGGAGAGCCCGAGCGATTCTTGGAGAGTCATGAGCCTCCTGGCGCCTTCCCGCTCGGGAGGGACGGCATCGGCATCACCCGCACCTCCCGCCACAGCAACCTTGTGGGGGCGGACAGGGTAGGGTGGGTGTGCTGCAGAGGTCAGGTCCAGGTTGGGGGCGAGTTGGGTTTGGAGCTAGCGGCGCACGTGCGGCTAGAGAGGGGGAGGAAGCACAGGTTAGGCGCGGGCGGTACTTCTCAATGCTGAGTGGGTGTCATTATCTTGCGTTGAAAAACGCTTCGGCGAGGGCAAGGTTTCAAGTCAACAGAGATAATGCTCCTGTCCTAATCATATATTTTTGGCAACCCCTTTCGTCATCCCGGATTCATTCCTAGTGCCCCCTGCTGCACACATTAATGGGGAGTTTGTATTTGTATAAATATTTCCTGGCACATGCTTCGGCGAACCCACCGACCTATCCCGTCAAGCACTCCTTTTCGTTGTACTGCTAGATTGTCCTCAGCAATGGTTGTGTGGGGCACACATCTGTAGGTGGTCTCGATATAGCCATGGTACGTGCGTTGTGTGCAGATCTCGACACAAGGAAAGGAAAACAACTCGGCGGGGAGTGCTAAGTATAGAGTTTCGATCCCAACAAGGCAGGGACGGCGCATCTTGGGATCTCAAGACGAATACCGATCGCAGATAAAACCAACGTCGAGAGGGGGCGGGCTTTGTGCCATATGGGGGTAACTCAATAATCTTTCATACGGGTGGGTTGGTGCCGTTTTACTCTACGCTAGGGATCTAGGGAGGTCTCCTGAGTTCCCTCTTGCCCTCGGGTGGGTGGTCCTTGTCCGATGTCAACGCCGTCCATCCACCGGTCAAGCGCGATTATGCAAAGGATGTGGAGTTGTTTCGGAGACGTGACTTCTGCGACCAGTGATGGATCGTACTGCAGCAGTAGGTCATTTGCAGCGTCTCAAAAACACCTGGGCTGCGCCACGCCCCGACTGAAGACCCTTTGCTTTTATGTACAACCCTGTCTTCGTGCGCACTCTCGCTTCTTGGTTGACTCTGATTTTACCCCAAAACCCACCAACAGCAGCAATGGTACGATTACATTCCACAGGGGTGCACTTGCACCCAATTACATGTACATGAGTGCCCTTTGGTCGGTGGCACAAGTTCCGACCCCGACTCTTTTCGCTTCACGTACATCACATCAGATACACACAGGCAGGTGCTGCTACCTATGGGTGCTATTAAACGGTGCTGCTGCATTACGTTTGTATTGTTCCTTGTTTCGTTCTCACTTCGTTTCCAGAGTCTTCCTGCACGGAAAACACGCAGGAGATCGCCAGAGCGCCGAGGAGAACCCGGAGCACCATTTGTTCACAGCAGTGCTCCGCCACGAATCTCCACACCACGGACGGCGGTGCTATGGGCGCAGCGCGAAGGGGTGGTGTCGGGGGCACAACGCATGGTATAGCAGCATTCGTCCGCATGCAAACCCCCCCGTGCCCGTGCCCCGCACCCGGTGCCCCACTGGTTGCGCCGCACTTGGCTGGTGCGCCGCACCCAGCACCGCTGCACCGCGCTGCTGCTGCTGTACTGCCTGCCCTCACGTACTCGTTCACCATGCCTGATGACGGCGAAAGGCGACACGATGAATGTTGTAAACAGCAGGGAACCGAGGGGTCGAGGTCTCTGCACCCCCAACTGGGCTCGAGGTTGCCGTTTTTCCTTCCCTGGGTTCCCCGACCTGCAGCGGGAGCGGCGGATGCGATGCCAACGCCGCCGGTCTTGACTGAGTCTTGCGGCTTCAAGCTCATTATGGGCACCGTGGGAGGTAAGGCATTGTTTTGGGGTGTAACGCTTGCTTGCTCTGGGGTATAACCGCTGCTTTTGTGGTGTACTGCGACATGCAGGGTGTCTGTGCTACTTGGAGTTACCCTTGGTGTACAGCTAAAGTAGCTTGCCGAGTGATGCCCGCGCGGATGATCCAGTTCTCTGTCCAATGTTGTGCTATGGCACCACTTGTGTGGTTGAGCTGGCATCTGCAGTGCAGCCTAGATAGAACGAGGAGAATGTTTGGCAGTAACACAATGGCATCTCCATGAACAAAAACGTCTCGAGCGACATACATCGCCGAAAAGTGTTGGCAAGACAGTCGTTTCCCCGCACACCCGTCTTTAGTGCACGACCGCTAATAACTGATGTACATAAGTTGGTTGTGTCATGATCCCATGAATCTGGCAGCTCACCTTTGGTTGATAGCCGTGCTACGGCTGGTACTGAATGCCTTGCTTTTCGATTCCGTTTTCCTTGCAACAGGGGCAGGAATGGGCTTCGTGTTCGGTTTGTTTCTCGGGGCGATGGGCGATATGCAGCCGTTACAGATGATCAACGGACGGGAGGTCCCTCAGGCACCCTTCAGAGAACAGGTATAAACACCCCACCATTTGTATGTATGCATTCTTGCGGCAGGAAGCGCTGGGTTGGCTGCAGCCATCCCGCACGTATGCATACGTGCTGGATACGTAGTGCCGCTTTCGTGCATTGGGACGAACTTCCACGCCCGCGATCTCCTCTCCCCAGCCTGACGAACTTGCGATGTTGGCTTTGGCTGTCTCAGGCGCGACTGGCCTACAAGCAAACCGCGGACCGATCGCTTAGCATGGGGAGAAATTTTGCATCGTTTTCAGGTGTGTATTATTTCCTCATTCACATGTAGTACGTCACCCCGGTGTTTGCCATCGGGGTTGGGTTTTCGTCGCTTGGCAATGACGTTGTAAAACAAGCCGTCCCCCATCGGTGTACCGCGGTGTTTGCCATCGGGGTTGGGTTTTCGTCGCTTGGCAATGACGTTGTAAAACAAGCCGTCCCCCATG
>CACKRE030002783.1:52699-65475 GCA_902602495.3 Ectocarpus sp. CCAP 1310/34 | reverse complement strand
CCCCCCCCCCCCCCCCCCCCCCACGTGTTTTTCCACTCAGCACACACTTGTTTTGTCCTGATTGCTTTCCCGCCAGCCTCTCACGCGAGGACGGGCCATTCTCTTTGAGCTTCCTCTCATGTACACGTTCGCCACCCACTTCGTCCATCTCCGACCCGATCCGGTCCGAATGCATCGGCGAATCGCTCGCCACCGGCTCACGTCAACCCTACCGCTTGCTGTTCGCGTACCGGGCCATCTCCTCGGGCGAAGACGTAAACAGCTCGATGTAGCGCGACCCTATCATCTCGCGGTCCTTGCGGAGCCCCATCTTGGCGTCCTCGCGCGTAGCAAACCGCACATACGCCTCTCCCGTCACCCGCCCGTCCGCCCGGGTCACGAAGGCGACGCCTTCCTCCGGGATGGAACACCCCTTGAAGAAGCACATCACCTCCGACTTGCTCGCGCGGTATGGTAGCCCCCTCATGCGAATCACCGTCCCCTTCGCGTCTCCCGCCGATCCCTTCGTTTTGGCGGGGGCCGCGGGGGGCCCGTGCGTCGCCGCCTAGAGGAACAGAGGGAAGAAATCCAACAGGAGACTTGTCAAGTGGACGTGCGTCTTGTGCTGACCGCTTGCTCTTGGCCAAGACTCTTACCGTGGTACGACGCATGGCATATTTCATATTCCAGCATTAGTCCAATGCACACTCTTGAGCTACCACAACAAGAGTACAACAACTCTGCTTTAGAGCACGGCCGTCAAAGGAGAACAGTCTTCGTCACCATGGACCCAATTCACCGCGTGTTCCTTCAAAACGTGGCAGAACTACAAAAATATCAGCATGTGGCAACTGCCAAGCTTCGACCTCTACTAAATTCATGATTACTCAAGTCTTGTTCTAGCAGACACAAGGTCCGATGCGTGCGTGTTTAACTCCAGTGAAACAGCTTGTGTATCGTATCGACCGATCCCTATCTTGGAAACGCCTGCTAGTTCCCTTTGAGTCGCGTACTTCGCCTCCACAGCAGGAGAGGCTGTGCGAGAACACAAAACACACACAAGAGCTGTGGTCTGGATACGAGGTCGTCGAGCTGTCGGCAAATGTATATATTCCTACGGTGCGGTGTGATCACGATATGACCTACCTTAACCCCCCCTTTCCGCGTCCCCGAGCCCCCACTCCCCCCCGCCGCCGTTCCCGTGCCTGCCCCCGCGACCCCCCCCGATTGCGCCCCCGCTTTCGCTGGACTTTGAGCCCCCGAAGCTAACGTTCCAGCCGGCGGCACTCCCGCCGCCGGCTGCCCCGTGAAGCCCTTCGCACCACCCGCCGCGGCGCCGCCAGCGGCCTCGGGCAAATGCGCCCCCTGCTGCGGGGCTCGCACTGCAGCGGTGGCTGGCCCCGGAGCCTTGGCGCTCCCCATCGCCAAGGCTATGTCCGACTGGTGCACGGCAGTCCCATTCTGGCCTTGCACGGCAGGGTCTCCGTCCTGCTCTCCTCCCCCCCCTACCCCCGCGGGTGTCGTCGGCGAAACCTCGGCGGCGCCCTCCGCCGACCTCTTGATAACAGCCGAGTAGTAATCCGCCCGTATCGCAGGCGCCACCTTCGAAAAAGTAACGGGCGGGTGGATTTTGGAGGGGGGGGGTGAGGGCGAGGGGTCTACGGTTAGGAGGGGCGGGAGGTCCGTGGGATGGTCAATGTGGGGTGTGCGTCCGCAAACATTGTGTGATTGCAAGAAGTGTACCGACAGCCCCCGGAAGACTGTCTTTACATGGTCCTCGACCGGTTGGAGAGAGGAGGCGTGGACGGACTGTGATGCCGCAGCCCAGGCGGGCAGCAAGTGAAAACCGCTGTGAATGAAAGCATGAGACGGGTCGTGACGGCAGTTTGTTTGTTCAGTTCGCAGGTATTTAAGGTGAAAAGACATGACAACCTTGTTATCACGTGAAAAAACGGCAGAGGGGATCAGCCCATCGGGTGTAATACAACAGCTTTCGGCATCGAGGCCAATGCGCTTACATACCCCGACAACCCGCTTCGGAACAACATCCAACATTGCTCACGAAAGAGTAAGTTGGGTTTCCTCAATGCCATGCTCCGCACCTCGATGTAGCGACCCTTGATCTGCAGAGAGTACCGCTGCAGAGCCCCGTGGTAGTCCATCAGAGTCCCGAAGAGGGTGATTGCCCCGACTTCTTCGCCCGCTGCCCCACCCTGGAGACAGCCGATTCAAAGTGCGAAACGTTAAGAACAAGCAGAGAGACAACGTGATGCGCACGACCTATCGCTGACGATACGGCCCTAGCGAATTTACACAAGTTGCACGGCAGTCGCGTAGGCACCTACCTCGAGAAGCGTTTTTGAGCTCTTGTTGCCGAATACATAGCTTAGTGCGTCGGTTAAAACGGCATACGGTCAACTCGCTAAGGTAAGCCTGGGGTCCCCGATTTCCTCGCGGACATCTCCTCTAGCCGCGGCTGAGCCCCCTAGTTCATTAATGCTTTCAAACATCTAAGGTACCCTCCAACGAGTGGAAAGGGTCCGTTTGAAAGAGCAGTTCGTCACTACATGAGAACACTGCTGCTGCACCGTGACATGACAAAAAATAGAAGTGAGTTGCCTACATCAGTAGCAGCAGCACCACCAGTAGTCAAACGCGTGCATCCCTGAACTTGGAACACGGGTACACCACCGGCATGGCCGACCATAAAAATATCCGATAGACACACCGACTGAGGACATGTCGAGCCTCCACGTCAACCCCCTGCCCCATACAATAGAGCAGTCAACCGGCAAAGGGTGCCTTACGCACATGACCATGGGCCCCAAAACCCACAAACCAGATCCCTGACAAAAAATCCAGTCATATGTAGTTTTGTAAATGTGCACCCCTCGACGTCGCGATCGATCCACTTGTGGTCACCTCGAGCACGATGTCCAAAACGGGCCCAAGACCGACGAAAAAGTCGAGGATGTCTTTCACGGACGTATCGGCTGCAAGCCCCCGCAGCCGAACGCACGGGAAGTCCCCGAGAAGCTCGTCCTTGGAAGCATCGAACCCCTTCTGTGCCTCCCCCGTGCCCGTGCCCCGCGCTCCCAACGCCGACCCTCCGCCCCCGATCTCTAGCCCTGCGAAGTCCTCCGTCAAGGCACCGCTCCCGTTCGCCCCGCCCCCGCCTTCTAGCCCGATGGCTTGGCCCCCGTTGCCCAAGCTTGCCCCTACCAAGCCCTGCACCACCCCCGAACCTCGCGCAGGGGCAGAGGGCGTCATCAAAGCTCTTCCCGGCATGCCTCCCTCCATGTCTAAGCCGTGCACGGGGCCCATCGCCCCGCCGCCCAAGCTCGACGCAAGCGGTCCCAGGTGTCCGATGCCGTGCGGCAGCCCTCGGATCCCTTCCCCGACCCCGGGATCCAAATCTCCCGGCACGATCGCTCCCAAGGCATCGCCGCCGCCCCCCGATGGCCCCATGCCGTCGCCGCCGCCACCGCCGCCGCCGCCGCCGACTCCGCCACTACCGCCCCCGTTCCCCGAGAGGGTCGGACTGCTCTCCGAGCCTATCCCCGCCCGAACTTTGGAGGCCCAGGAGGACGGTGCCTGGGGCGCAGGAGGCAGCAGCTCGTGTTTCTGTTGCTCCGCAGCCGCCGTCCTCGCTACCCCATTGAGCAAGGCCTTCTCATCACCCAACGGTTCCCCTGCGGCTACTACGCCTCCATCTGCGACGGGTCCGTCCAGGCCCTGGTGCCCGTTCCCAACGTGGTGCTGCGTGATCATGTCATCCATCTCTGTGACAGGTGACAGATGTAGAGGGAGGCGGAAGCGGAAGGAGAGAGCAAACGATCAAGAGACGAGGGTTGACCAGTGCATCGCTGTGGAGGGGGTATGCGCTGACTTGGCGATAAGTTGACCCGAATTCGCGGATCAATGCTGCATTTTTGTTAGGGTACACTTGTGTGCACGCGACGATGACATTGGGTGGCGGGGATGTGCAAGCAGCGCGGAGTGTTTCCGACTCAAACTTCCAAGTTGTTTTCGGTACGCCCTGCCTTCCGTCAAGTTGCTGCACTAGGAGTTAGATCGACAGCGAACGATTTTCGAAGTATTTCTCGCCGTACCACACTCAAGGAGACCAAGCTACGAATTCGTTATCTGCTCTTGTTTTTTACGTGCAAGATGGGCTGACGGCTGTGGTTGTCAGGATCGTTTCCGACAAATCGAAACATCAACAACAACACCCCGTCAGCTGTCTCTTGGAAACATCTCCCACCGTACGGTTTGCAACTTTTTCCTAGACGGCAATCGGATGCTGCTTGTGAGGGAAGAGCAAACATCTTCGTGGGAAAGCGTACGGGAGGAGGCGAAGCCAACACAGAGGGTAGCAGTTTTCCTGTGGGGTAAAAGTTCTATAATGGCTCCAATATTTGAATCCGTGTGCCATTCATATTTTGCCGGCTGGCGCCCATGCAGCCACCACCAAGAGGCTTGAAAACAGAAGTCACTCACCACGCAGCCCGAAGGTCTGATCCCCAAAGTTGAGAGACATGAACGATTCCGTGCCCAGCAGTGCCCGCGAGGACCGCGCTCTTTCTACAAAGACGGCCATCGCGTGCGTGAGAGGAAGAGAGACAAGGAGGAGACTCGGATTTATTCAGTTGTCTTCGTTGACTAAAAAGTCATCGGTACACACGTAGATCGTTGAATGATACCAAAACAATAAGACACACACGTGACGCATAGGACACAGCAGTGTTGCAGAATAACCTAAGAACCCTCTAGACAGAAAAAAGCAAGCTTCCGTCAGGGATGGAACTTGTTGTCGGGCGAAGGGGAGAGGGGGAGAGAGGTGGGACTGAGCGACATGGCGGGCGGAGCGATTGTTGTGCTGCCGCTGTGGGTGTGTCCGCGGATTCTGTTTAAACGGGATTGGATGTTCGCGCAGATATTAAGGCTCAACAGAGCAACGGCCAAGGGCCTTCTTTCGACCCCTAACCCAGCCCCTTACATACCAAACACGCACGTGTCGAATCTTGGTACCAAGGTCCTCGCTCAGAACAGGCAAAGTCGCAGCTGTTTGTGCTGGATTAAAGAGACATTTTGACGTCGAAGATGGAAATGTGTTTCGCGTTCTCTCTCGAACTTAAGTTCCTGCACCTCAAAACACGCAGAGTTACTCCAGTGCGACTATCTCTCAAGACAGGTTTGTGGAACATCACCTTAGATGACGAGGTGCCAAGTCTCTCTCTGTTCCTCTCGCGGCAGCAAATGGTGTTACCTCGCACGTTTCTTCTTGGAGGCTCCGCAGGATGCAAATTTCCTCCTCCCGCGGGTGCACATATAGCATTCCCCCCCCCTCTATGGTTGCTTCGGCTGTCCTGTCTGTCCCTTCCCGCAGCTCGTTGCCCCAGCCAGTTGGTCAGTCTCTCGCTACCAGCCCGCCAGGCATTGACAATGAATGGAAGGAGCTTGGAGCAGGCTAGGAATCTGGTGAAGACATCCTACATCAATCAAGGAGAGCAAGCTCTCAATGGCAGAAGAAAACAGGTCAGATACACAAGAGAAGTTGAAGTCCGCCAGTTCCGTGTACGGTGTTGCAGGGCGTGGGGTGTCCTTGAGCGTAAGTAAGTGTTTCTGGGCTCTGTAGTATCAGCGTTACGATATGGACGATATGACCGCCTTGATAGATTTTTTGTGCTGCAAGGGAGTGTAGAGCCAATTTTCCCAGCAACTACGGTTTTTCCCATTGGCCCGGGGCGTGTAGCAGTGCGCGCCACCTAGTCAGAGTCGTCAATTTTGAAACGATCGGTTTCTCTCTGCTTTAGGTCGGGTTATTGGCACCTGTTTAGAACGTATTGACCGCGATGCGCGACAGCAAGTAATCCAACAACCGCTCGATCCATTTCGGCAGCGGCTGTCCTTTCCAAGAGTTCGAGTTTGACGAGGACCGTGAAAAACCTTACTAAGCTGCGCTCTTTGTCGAGCTACGGTTTGATTTGATTCGAAGGGGGCGCCTTCATTTGTTCTCGTACGCAGGTAACGGCGCTGCTCTCCAACCGTCGTCTGCCGACTCGAGGGTGGGATGACGCCCAGATCGAGTACCTCCTGACCGAGATCTCTCTCATGGACAGCAATAACTTCTCAGAGAACGTGGGCGTCGGGGAACGAGAGGGAAGAGTGAGTTTTATTTTCAATTTTCAAACGCTGGCGGTACCACTGCTGTGTACAAGCAGTTTCTGAAAGTGCTTCATGCTCCCGCGTGTTGAGCTCCGCACAAAGACCCGGACTGGAGGAGCCTTGCCCTGTGAGATCGACGAACAAAAGCTAGCTGGCTCCATGGAGATGTCATACAAATTATCCTCAAACAGAAGTCGTGGCACCTGGGCACCAACACGCCCGTGTGCTGGTATGGAACAGCACGCCAGTTTACGACCGATTGGTTGTTGTTCCCAGAAGTTGGTTCCGTCAGCCGTTTTTTACAACACCGTTATCCGTCGCACTACCAAACATGTCGCTACTCTGTGTTGCTGCAACGCATCGCTGTTGCTGAGTACCTCTGGGTTTATCCTTGATTCAGCGTCACCCCTCCCTGCCGCCTTTGTACGCATGTTCAGGTGTATTCTGGCTTGGTAGCAAGACGAAATTTCCGCCTGTCACACGGTGTGGGTAGATCGGGAGACATTGCCGAGGTCCAGCCGAAAGCCGCTGGGTCATCGTTGCTGGCCAAACTCACACATGCACTGGCGAAGGATGCTTTAAGGCTAGCGGGGCTTCGGAATGCTCGCGCCTGCCTTGTTCTGCCCATGGCCACCGGGTGAGGGGGTGCCGTGGACGAAACCGCTTGACACAACGGTCAGCCGCTTGATCGATAGGCGGTTGGCTGCTATGCTACGTAGAGAAGATTGAAGATTGAAAGCCCTACACAGGCGTGGTTGCGGTTGCATGTGTGTAGCAAATATCCGCTGGGAGGGACATACTGCCTACCAGCCCCTCATGTTCCCAGGGAAAAAGTCATTACAATGAGCACGAGGCCTTGTTCTCCCTGTTCTCCCGCAAAATTGAAGTTTTGCTGTTTTTGTCGCTAATCGTGAAGAGCGCGCGGACTAAACAGCGGAGCAAGCCGTCTGATCCTTCCCCAATGCTCCGTCCTCTTGCAATCCAGCATGTCCTTGGCTCTAACGTTCGCGGCCTTGCGGGCTGCCAAGCCCGCCGCCAAGACGATCGTCTGGCCGAGGATGGACCAGAAGTCGTGTTTGAAAGCCATCGTGGCCGCCGGGTTCACGCCGATTGTTGTGGAAAACCTCATCCAGGTGCACACTCTGTAGAACACACAGAAAGATTGGTTGGTGCGCGTTCCGTTTTTGGTTTCTTAATGGGTCCGGTGTCCGGTGCGGGATGATGTTTTGTGGGACGGAACCTCGCTCGCGGGACCGAATAATCCGGATGGTTCTTTTATTTTTGCGGCTCTTGGGCATGAAGTGAGTTAACACTCTCAAGGAAAATTCTCACTGCCTCCCTTACGCACGGCCATTGAACCTGCTTGTCGTCAAGACTAGGGCGACGCGGTTGCGACAGACGTGGACGGCGTGAGGGCGGCGGTGGAAAGCTGCGGCGCGGAAAACGTCTTGTGTGTTGTCACGACAACCAGCTGCTTCGCGCCTCGCCTGCCCGACAAGGTGTGCCTGGCACCATTAATAAGGTCGTGATACGGTTATGCATACCCAGAACCCAAATTTCGTATCCGAGTAGTCAAGAGTATGTTCTCCGGAGCATTTCACAACCTACGGCAATCGGTGTGTTCCTTTGCTCACATGTTGGAATCTATTTTCGAAAAATTCTTGCTCTCATTGTGTAGGCATGCTTTATGTCTGTGTAGCCGACTGCCGAGGGCCGTTGTGTGGCCGCAAGGAGTGTCCGAGAAGCACGGGGGGTATAGTGTCAAGACCAAATATAGAGAAAAGTAGGATGGTAGCCCTGGAGGCAACACAACACCCCAACCTGGGCCGGTAGCATCGGGTAATCTCTACTGCAGTATGGTGAGAAGAAGGACCAACGATGGCAGACCTAACATGTATTGCTTGCACACGGAACTGACCCATGCATGTGACGGACTGATTTGAGAAGAAACACATGAGACGTGTTGAGAAAAATCGTTCGGACGAACGGAGTACGATACTTGTAGCATGCGCAATTCGTATATTGTACAGAACGGTGGTATTGGAAAATATAGCACGCGCCATTTGTGCAACAGACGGACGACTGGACGGACGGAAAAAGGAAGAGCATTGCAGACACAACACAATACGTGTCGGACGCAGCAAACACCGAAGGAGAAGGAGAGTGTGCAAGAAGAACAATCGAGAAAACCGCTCGAAGTTGGAAGTAGTGACAAATGCACCTTCTCAAGGGACGAGAACTCCAACAAAAAAATCACGAGCAATACAGAACGGCCCATACACTGCTTGATCTAGACAACACGCGATGAAAAGCACATCGGCAGGACGGCAAGGGCAGACGAGCAAGCAGCACGCTAACGTAGAGGGCGAGCTGGTATTCCTAAGCCATGGAAGGCTTGAAGACGCAGCGAAGAAAATCGGCGGCACGTTGGTGACTGTTTTGTGTTGACGTCTTCTACATCTCGGACTGTCGCTCTTCCGAACGAGGCCTCATCACAGCGCCGTGAGACGAAAGCGGGCGGGACATTGCGATGCGAACACTGATAGTTTCATCTCGTTGTCGGAGCTACTATTTCACTCGCCCGCTCGCAACTGTGGAACTGTGGAAGTGGATACGTACAGGCAATCGAACAGGACGACGCTTTGCACCATCATGTGTTCATGAGCACTACGGTCGCTTTGCTTCCTCCTGCCTGACTGCCACTACTGCTACAGGTCGATGAGGTTGCCCGCATATGCGCTGCGAGCGGGGTAGGGCACGTCATCAACAACGCCTACGGAGTTCAATGTTCCAAGACGTGCCGGCTCGTCAACAGGTGAGCAAACGGAGAATGAAATCCTACGCCAGGCAATGCGGAGTTGCTCGAAAGAACCAGGGTCGAGGGGTAGATTTCTCCACCAACACGAACAACTTGAATGGCTTCGCGGATTTCTTTTTCGCCTACAGTGTCTCGCAAAAGGATGCATATTACCTTCCGAAACTACGTCTACCAAGCGTTTCCGTGCACACTGCGCTTACGGACCCTGTGAGTCACAGACTTTTTTTTTTGTGGTCGTCTGCATATTTTTTCTCGGGCGTTGTTTGCTTGACGATCCCACCGGGCAACACAAGGGCGATGGCGGTAGGGAGGGTCGACGCCGTGGTCCAGAGCACGGACAAGAACTTCTTGGTGCCCGTTGGCGGAGCGGTGGTGTGCGGACCGGACACCACCTTTATCGAGCAGGCAAGGGTCACCCCCGAGGAAATAAGTCGCCGGCAAACCCCTCGTGTGTTGTTATCGCTTCCGGCCATCTGTGCTCCTAACGCTGTTGCGCTCGTCGTAGATCAACGTGCCCATGTTGCTGATTTAGCAGAACGGATGACGTTTTTTTGCACAAAAGCGCTCAACATTGGTTGCACCCCGTTTTCCTCTCTGTGCGCTGACAGTCTTGAAATCAAATGTGTCGCCTCCAAAGCCACCGTCCGCCCGCTCGTCTATTTCCTCTTGAATGGCAAGCACAGGTAGGTAAGAGCTACGCCGGGCGTGCAAGCTCCGGGCCTTGCCTAGATCTCTTCATCACGCTCCTCAGCATGGGAGAACAGGGGTGGAGGCGACTGTTGGCCCAGCGCGAGACTTTGGTAGATCCTTTTCGGTGAGCGAGGCGACCTGCCGGGAGAAGGGAGGAGAATCATCCGTTGCTTGAGAGGTCTTGACACACGGCTGCCCCTTCCGCAATCGTTATCGATGTTCTCGCCGTCGTTGCACAGCTTGAGATGTAGATGTGGTAGATCGAGTGTTGTCTCAATCAGTGATGGTACCGGTGATCGTGGCTGCGTATTAGTGCAACATGTCGCCCAACCAAATGGTGCTGGCAGGCTGGTGGTCCCAGCGCGACTTGACCTTGCCCCTGCTTTGGGTTGTAACGTAACACCTCTGTGCGCTTGGGTACTCGGTGCTCGGTGCAGACGGCGCTTACGAGAGGTGGCGGAGAGCAACGGAGAGCGACTGCTCGAGTCAAGTGGAAACACCATCTCCTTCGCCGTGACTCTCGACAGCCTGGTTCGTAAGGTGCGGTTGCAAAGATCGCGGGGACCAGATGTTTGCGCTGCTGTTGAGTTGAGAGTACCGTGTACGCCCGTCACCGGAGCATCCTCTCACTCCTCGACAGAGCAGTTCCAACTCTCCGTGGCATGCTCTTGTTAGGGAGTGTTGCTGTATGGCATACATGGGGTACACCTTGGTCTAGCAAAGGATGTGGGATGGCCGGGAGGTGTACCTCTGAGGGACCATACCACCATGTTAACTCAGCTATCTGCGTACCCCCTGGTGGAAAGGTGGATCCCAACCTCAACCAGACCTTTCTCTCAATTCAAGCAACATCCCATTGCTGCACAATCGTGGAGCCAAGGCATCAAGTGGCCGTACCTCTTTCTTGACCCTAGGACCCAGCTGCTTCCAACAACTTGGGGCACCTTCAAAGTCTGCCTTTCGCGCACAACAGGGACAATGGCATTCGACTACTTCGTGAATTGTCCAAGACTGACGAGAGAAAACGTCCTGTCGGCGTGCGTTTCATCCCCCGCGATTCTGTCTTTCTTTTCTACTGCAATAATAGCCCTTTACATTTATGACCACAGGTCTGTCCCTCCCCCCTCCTGTTGTCCGCAACGACGCGTTCGAATGCCAACCCCCCTTGTCACCACACAGCAGTCCACGGGCGCGTGCGCGCTGGAAAGCAACGGCGCTACTGGCTCAGCCTCCGGCGCCCCTGCGTCGGCAGCCTTCTTCGGGTCGATGCTCTTCACGCGATGCGTGTCTGGCACCCGGGTCGTCCCGCGCGAACAGCACAAGTGCGTGGGCGGCATCGATTTCACCGGCTACGGGGCGAGCGTGACCGGCTACCCGCACGATTACTTGACGGCGGCGTGCGCCGTAGGATTGTCCACGGAGGAACTTGACGAGTTTTTGGTCCGGCTGGACAAAGCCCTTCGAAAGGCCAAGGCCGAGATAGCAGAGGCGTTGGAAGCTCCTCGGTCACAAGATGGCACGACGGAGGCGGGGGTGACCAATTCCACCGCAAACGGTTTTGCAAACGCAGAGCCAAGCCTTGTTGGGATAGCAGCCCCTCAAGATTCCCGGAAAGAACGTGCTGCAAATGGAGAGGCGCCAAGAGATACTCCCGGAGCGACAAGCACAGGTGGTGGAGCTGAACAGGGGGCGGAGTGCCGAGAGGCTCGAGGCGACGACGAGGACTGGGACGACGTAGATTAGTTTCCAGGGAATGTGGCGACGACCCGTCTTGTTGCGCCGTTTTGATCGCTTCAGTTTTTGGCACATGGTTCTTCGAGCCGGGGTCAAGAGCTAACAGAGCTCCGTGCTCCCTAGTTGTTAGCATGCGCTCTGGGGTGATCGAACCCTTGTGTACACGCCTCGCTTGAATGGACGCGCTGAATGGACCCTATGCATCTCCGAATGGGAGGAGAATATGGGAGTAAAATGTATGGTATGGTACATTTCCAAAGGAAGCTACAACTCTTGTCGACCAAACACACCCCGCTATAGTGGGAAATTCTCAAATCCAAGATTCCTTCCAAAAGCTTGCAAGATTTCACACAATCAGCCAGCTATCCACTTCATCTCAGTGCGAGAAGAAGGAGCCCAACTATCCACACTACTAGTTCTCGAGCGTACCCTTTCTTCCACGCTACAACCTCGCTTACAAAAGGCGGAACCTGGACATCAAGTGCCCCCACTAATAGAGATTTTCCTTTCAACTCGAACTCACCCACGCAGACAAGCTGAACCGGAGATTCATTTCTCGGTTAGAACACCTGAAACAGAGCAAAAGGTAACACAGGAGTAGGCTGACTACCGGTGACGAGTTCCGCCCACGAGGGACTAGCCCTCCCTGGACACTACCCGAGAGCGCAAGCGGCAGCAGGGAGGAACCCTGAACAACTAATACAGCCCAGATCTGAAAATCAAAAGTTTGATCTACGTCGTCTCTGATGAAGCACGCGCCCCTTCTCACAACATGACAGGACCTGTCGCATCCACTCAACACAGCTGTTTCGTCGTCCACACAGACCCTCGGGGGTTGAGGTTACCTCCTAAAAGCCCCTACCGCTTTCAAGGCTGCCACAAATGCTTTCTTTCCCTCTTGCTCTTTCGAAATCGCTGACAGAAAGCAAGGAGGCTTCAGTTTATGCCGGGCTTACACCCGGCCTACTATTTCAAACCCCCCTAAAGCGGTGCCCTCTGTTACTCACGCTACCGACAGGATTCAGGCACCGACCCCAGCGTAGGGTGGGGCGCGCGTTGCGACCAAAGGTGCCAAGCATTCTCCGTGGTCGGCCAGCTCACACCACGCAATCTGGCGGTCTTCTTGTGGGTGGTGCAAGGTCGGAAGGGCAAGCCTAGCCGAAGTAGTTGCTACTCCCTCCTTTTCCCTCACTCTGGAAGACGATGGTGCTATCCTTCAGGTTCATCTTGTAGTAGTTGTAATACAACAAGTAGTCCTGGCATCCGGAAGAAGGCCGTACAGGTGGAATGGAGGCGGCGGTTCAACCACATCAGTCGGCAACCAACGGCAGCACCCGAGGGATGACACACACCGTAAGCTACACCTTGAAACGGGGGAGGGGGGGGG
>CACKRE030002783.1:11627-52671 GCA_902602495.3 Ectocarpus sp. CCAP 1310/34 | reverse complement strand
CGGGGGGGGGGGGGGGGGTGTACTCCACGCAACAGGGCCGGGACGACAGATGCTTAGTGTGGCAGCAGTGCCGTAGGTTGCGCAAGATATCAACCCCCCTGGACCGATTTTCAAACCTCGATTACTCCAAAGACCAAGAGGATGCCGAAGGCAAACGATACGTGTTCGGCAAGCTCTCGACGGATCGGTTCCAACTCCACCATTTTGGGCAGTCACTTCTTTCATTGCCGACTAATCCAGCGTTGCAAATCGGTCCACGGGGTGTGGTATCTTACACAACGCACGGTGTTCCGAATGAAACACTTCCCGCCCAGAATTAAGCTACCACATTTAGCACCGTGTGGCATCCGGCCGGGCTGCTTTGCATGCACCTGCGCGGGGTTTGAAAGTGCCGCAGGAAGAAATGGACGCCACTGCCAAGTCTCACCTCCAGCAGTTTTTCCCAGCTCGTGGCGGCCGATAAATAGGCGTTAACCTCGTGGTGAACGAGCATCTCGCGGTGCAACCGATACCAGCCCTGTCAAATCACAACGGGCCGGGAACGGTTCAACGTCGTGTCAGAAGCAGTAATGAACGATACAGGACCCGCGCGACTCCAACATGAATGCAACACAGACACGGCGAGCAAAAGTCGTCGGGCTTGCCAAGCGAGCGGGAAATGACAAGAGGTGCCGAGGTCTTCCGAGTGACAACCGGAGTTGTCAGGGTGCGGGAGCAGTCGTGGAATTCGTGCCATACGTACCTCTTGGTTCTCAGGAAGAACGTCTTTTGTGCTGAAAAGGGACCGCAGCGTCTGTGCTCGCTTGTCCAGCTGCGCGTTGATCTCGGCAGTTTCCGAGACCACAGAGGACAACCCGGCGCTCAAGTAATCCTGAACAGGCCGATCGGAACAACAACGTCGGGGAAGTGTGAGCGGTGCAAATGTCGTGTGGGGGGAGTTCAAAGGAAGCGCTGCTTGTCCCTCCAGACGTTGTATTTGCTAGCGGGGTTCACAGCACCGAAACCAAGACACAAACATCCGTAGTTTGTGGGCGAGCGCCACAGTGTGTTGCACTTGGAACCGAGGGCGCGTCTCGGAGGGCGCGTTCCAGCCACGTTCGAGATGAAATGCAGGTACCGAGCGAGACCGAAGACGGACGATATCAGTGCTTTTCGGATGCTGGAACAAGGAGGGCTCTTGGTCTGTTGTACGTACCCTATTCTAGGATAAATAAAAACAGAATCGTCACCTGGAAGTGCTGGATCTTAATGCGGTGTGCTTCTGCGAATGCTTGCTCGTTGGCTGGTGGAGGTACATGAGAGAAGGGGGGAACAGTGACCGGCGGAGGGGGCGGGGGGGGTGGTTGAGGCTTGGCTGCGTTTCGCAAACAATCTCCCCATTCGATTGACGCACTTCGACTGCATCTCGAGAACTCCAACACTTCTCGGAGAAATCGAGATATACACATGGTTGAATTTGCTCAAACTTATCGCACTTTGGGCCATCCCGAGGTGATTTCGTTCGTATGTACTTTTGCCGATTTTCGGGGGCTCGGCGTCGGTCGCACAGCCGACACATTTAATCGCCCTTTGACTAAGCCTAACGATGATGGACCAGGTGCTGTCAAGTTATGACGCTTATTGCAGAAGTACCGTTGATCTTGGTCTCGCGCGATGCTATAATAAGTGGACATCATGAGTGAATGGCAACGTTACAGCGTAGCAACGAACGCATCCCCGACTCCTACGAATTGTACTCGCATCGACACAGTGACGCCATGCACACCTGGTAAACACAAGTCGCACCAGTTCACCAACAGCTCCAGGGTCTCCCTCGCCTCTGTAGCATGTGGTACAACCGACATGCGGAAGACAGGCCACGGTCAAGGAGTGTGACTTTGCAAATAGAGCGTTAGAAACACAAAACCCAATATGCATACGTGCAAGGACAACTTTAGCGTAGGGTACTGAGCACCCATCGAAATCGCAAGAGAGCATGAGCGACTGTAGGAAAGAGTGCTGGACCCACCAGCACCAAAGAATGGTATCTTATTCGGTTTGGGCATGCAGGTGAAGCGCTTTCAGACGAGACCCGGCGATATTCTTCCTGTAGTTTGTCTAAATCAATAACTTCATATCGCCGGAGGTGGTTTTTGTGAACAAGTGCGACTCTGTAGTGTGTACCCTCCATTGTGTGCTCTCTTTTACCGTCTCTCTTAATCTCTTTGTCTCTATCTTCTCTTATCATTGCCTACTCTTCATTCTTGTCTTTCTCTTTCTCGATTGCACCGACACAATCCTGACTTACCGTCCAGCACAGCCAGAAGGTCCTGGCTGACGATGTAGACCTCCTTGACCTGGAAACAATTCGCCTTCGTCACTGCCTTGTTGAAGTACTCGAACACCTGATGATTGACAGGATGCGTTCACGCCGCCCCATGCTAAGAGTAAGTTTTGCCAAAGGCAAGCAAAAAAACATGGTTGACAGGTACCGCTTCATGCGAATGCCTTCAGTATGCAAGCAGCGCACGCGGAACGACGCACGTCAGGTTTGGTAAAAACCACCACAAATCGTTGCCGTTGTCGGGGGGAGGGTCGCTCCTCCAGACAGGTGATCGCTTTGGTCGCAATGCTCCAAATACTGCAGACATAGACTTTATACATATAGCCAGATGCAAAAGGTGAGCGTAGTGATGACTTGGCGTCTCACAGGACGCGCATGTCTGCTTTCTACATAGCTGTAGTCTGGTTGTGTTTGGCGCAAAACAATCGTGACGTGAGCTAGCTGAGCCGACCTTGTTTCTTCTGTCCTTGGCAAGGCTGTCACTGGCGAACAGCGTGAGCACACTCTCAAAATCTCTCTTCCGCCTCTCCCGCTGCGCTGGCATTTGCTTCATCATGTCATGAATGTTAGCTTCGTACACCTTCGACCAGCACGCAAAGTACACCAGCAGGGATCCAGCGAGAACAGCAGCAGGCGAAGGCGGGGGACGTCAAGCCGTTAGTGAGGAGGTATTGTACGGTGTGGCGTGCGCGATCACGTGAAACGGGCCCTGCCGTTGCTTAGTCGAACTTCGCTTGGCGGCGGCAGCAAGTCGGTGGTTGCAGCAGTAGGCGGGCTACCGCAACAGTTGTTGCACACCGGTGTTGACACACCGCTCACCGACTCCGCGGTGGTGGACAGATCAATTTCTCCCGGCTACACCCTTTGTACAATTCTTGGGTTGATGACCACAAGCGGCCGTGCCCACTCGTGACTACTCACTCCCGGACTCTTCGTACATGATGGCCCCGGCTTCGGCTTCGAACCCTATATTTCGACGCTTCTCTTTGAGTTGTACCCTATTTTGGGCGCTTTCCTCGGGAATGCAGCGCCGTTGGGTACAAGCCGCACACCTCTATATCGGTCGGCACTAACCAACATAGGCAGCCCGTGACCCCATTACTTAACTGAAGCAGTTGACGCTTGATGTGTCGGGTATGGGAACGTACTCCTAGGATGGCTGTGTGTAAGCAGTCTTTCTTTGTAGTGTTCTCCGTTTGTTCACCTACAGGATGTGCCCTATGCCGTGGGTGGGTAACCTTTCCACCTGGT
Organism: Ectocarpus sp. CCAP 1310/34; assembly: GCA_902602495.3. Taxonomy (NCBI): domain Eukaryota; class Phaeophyceae; order Ectocarpales; family Ectocarpaceae; genus Ectocarpus; species Ectocarpus sp. CCAP 1310/34. The sequence goes on along the minus strand of CACKRE030002783.1, from coordinate 49,097 downwards.
CCCTCTTGAACCATTGGGATGCAAAAACCTATTCGGCCACTCCTGAAAAACGAGGGGATGAGCTCTGCTGTTGACACTACATCCTACTGATGCCGCTCACAACGAGCCGAACATTGTCACTCCGAGGAGCGCTCGTGCTGCAGTGGCGATCAGCCGTTGTGCACTGCCGCGCACCCAGGGGCGGGTCGTCTGTTCGACATCAGCAGAGGATGTTCTTGCAGACTGAGTGTTGTAGATAGCTATAGTGGTACCGCTGTTGCAGTCTAGCACCCTGTCATTTTCCAAACATCGGACAAGCGGCCCCGTACCTAGGAAGAAGGAGACTCGCTGAAAACAAAAAACACACCGTGTGTTCAGCTTGCTGCTCACTACCGTTGAGCATTTAGAGCGTACAAATTGATGGAGGCTTCGATGAGCTTGTCATAACCGCCGTACTCGTTGAATCCCACCTTCAGATCTGATTCTTGCGTTAAAAACCGCTTCAACCTCTTCTGTGACCCCGATCCATCTTCCAGCAGGGCACCATCCACATCCTTTCGCTTGCCCGAGATGGGAGGTTGGCTTCCGTCCATCATGCAGCGCAGCTTCCGTTTGTTGTGTGCAGTGCTCCGCGCTCTGTCACAGGAGCTGAGCGGGGGCTCCGTGACACGGAAGTGTAGACCTTGCGGTTGACGTCTCTTCCGCGTATTCCACACTAACTAGAATATTGGATATTGGATATGGATATTCGTTTGGTTTGCCTCCTCCGAGGCCGCATTGTGTAGTCCACAGAGAAGTAAAGGACAGCAAAAGCAACAGTTCCAGCAGTAATCCAGAGGGGTATCAGCGCTCTTTAGGCTGCCACAAGAAAATGGTTCCACTCCAACGTGTGCGTCAGGCATTCTCAAATGAAGATGAAAAAATAATCTGGAAAAATCTGAACATGGATAGCGGGGAGGGGGTGGGAGGGGGCTCTCTGGTTTTCTTGTCACCCGGCGATATCTCTCGATATATTTCACTTAGTAGCCACCTCTGCAAATGATACTGTGCTGGCGTTCTCTGTAGAACCCTACATTCTATTTCGGGAAGAAAATCCTCGTGCAAAAACGACTAACAGGTGGAAGCCTCACAGCCTTTACCCTTTTTACACCAAGCATTTGGCATCTAACCGCAAATCAACTTAAATGTGGTTCGTCAACAACGCACACCGATTCGGCAGAAAATGGACGCGATTATGTGTGATACCACTACGTTTATTTCGGATCAACCTCGGTTGCTGGCCAACATCCAGTATCCTACAGCACAACTTCGGCACATCCTGTCCAGGACCGCCTAAATAGGAGGTAACGTCCTTTTCAGCATCATGTTGACAATAAAAACCACCAATGCGACGTAAAAAAGGCGTCTAGAAGCGCATTTTCTGTTCCAACACAAAATAACCGTCGTTTTCGTAAGATCTCTGGACTAGCTTATACCCGCACCTCAATTCACAGGCAAGGTGAACCGCTGGTGGTAGCTCAAATACAACGAACACCCCCCACACACACACACAGATTCCTCAAGGCGATGTCATAACATCAAGTCCAACGGCTACAAAATACAGGTTTCTATACCGGCATCTATCTTGCCAAGGCCTCACGCCTCTTTCCCTTCCCATGTAGACACTGCCCTTGACAAATCTAAGGCCACTTGTTACGTGGTCTTTTTTTAGGTTGTCTTTTTTTCAAAAAATGACAACTGGCCAAATAGCCCCGTGTTACAGGCTGTCAAAAAAGGTTCGTCATTTTTTCCTTGTCATATTTAGCAAAAAAAGACGTTGTAACACGGGGCTATTTGGCCAGTTGTCATTTTTTGAAAAAAATACAGCCTAAAAAAAGACATCGTAACAAATGGCCTAATCCATAAAATTAGTCAGCTCTATTAAATACAAGTCAGACAGGGGACCTATCAAGGCTCGGGGCATCGGTCGCTCATTTCGAGGTCCGATACCGGCGTAACACCCCCCCCGCTGCTCTTCGCGCTCAGCTTTCGAAGTCGTTTCGATCCAAGCAACGGCACAGCAGCAGCCGTAAGCGCCTTCTCAGAAACGTTTGTGGCAGATGACCCACCATCAGCGGTCGGCTGGAGCGCGGTGGCCACCTCACCGCTTGTGCTCTTGGATGGGAGTTGGCGGTGCGCCGGGGACAATGTGTTCGGAGTCATCCTAGAGCGGAAGAGAGAAGCCTCCTCGGGGTTGTCCAAGTCCCCCTTGTAAAGAGAGTGAGACGCCGAACCCCCCTCGGCTTCGACGTGCATCAACGCTGTGCGCACCTGCATATTGCACAGGAATGAGCGGGTAACGAGCGTGTTGGTTAGCAGTTGACTCTTTGCGCCTTAACCATCCCGGCAAATATATTGTCAACAACATACTTCGTGAGGTTGGTCAATCTTCGACCCCCTGGGCCTGTATGTGGCCACCTCCCAAAACCTTGCGAGAAAAGAGTGCGCAAGCATGTTAGCAGGAAATAGAACGCATCGTTTAAACAACATCACCAGACGTGCCTGACAACTTTGTGAGGGCCAGGCGCAACACACTGCTGTCGGATCATCTCGAGTCGCAACGATTCGTGGGACGCGGCCTCACAGACCCCGGAAGAACAGCCATGGAGGCCGTCGTTCACCTGAAATTCCATTTTGATGCCGGTCGGATGTACCACTGTCGTGTGAACACTCCTGTAGCCATTTTTCTTCGGAAAATCGACGTAGTTCTAGCAGAGTGAGAGGGAAACATAAGCGGGAGTGGGGCGTGGTGTTACTCAAGCCATGCACGGATGCAACATAAACCGTTCCGTGTCTGTGACCTAGAGGGAATCTTATCAGGACGCAGATGTAGAGCTGTTGGCAATACATAAACTCTGCGATTCCTCTGATTCCTGTGTACAGTCCGTTCCGAGTAGGGTGGTGCTCGAGAGTCTACTGACGTATCGGCACGGATGTTCGCATAGGGTCAGGTCAGCCGCGATCTCTCCCGACTACAACAGCAACCTTTTGGCCATGCTTCGGGTGGGTCAAAGGTGCGCAGTGTCCAAACCGCAAAGCGAGAAACCAAAACCGGGATATCAATCTTGCTTCCCACCTTGAACCTCCCCGGCACTTCCTCAAACAGTCCGACCAAGACCTCGTAAACATCGTGAAGCAGGCGGCTCTCGGCATCTCGGTACGGCGGCGGGAACGTCTTGACAGTGAAGACTGACCGCGCCGGCCTCGGCCCACCCCGCCTTCTAGTATCGCCCGGTCTCTTCCTCGCGCCGACATTCTCGGCTTCCTCCGCCGTTTCCCCCCCGGTTGCCCATCTGGTTCGTCCTGCTCCGCCGGTGGCAGAGCTTGCTCGTGTGCCAGGACGTTTCGGAGCAACGATGATGCGGAAGCCTATGATGTCGTGTACGTCATCGGCGCGCTTGTTCTGCCGGAACACCTGCGGAAGGCAGAGCACCCGGAAGAAAGCAGCATCCAAGCTGAGGTGCAGTTATACGACTATATGCGGCTTCATCTCAAGCCGCGCGTGGCGCGTGCAAATTTGCAAGACTGGAGACCCTTGCGAGTCGGACTGATCGAAGACGCCCTGATAATACGCAACGACAAACTACTAGCCTACGACGAACCCACTACAAGAGACAATATCAAGCCGCTTCCGAAATTCTAGCGCAACGAGCAGAACGGTACCTCGGCTGCAAGAGCCAACCCCACATGCTACAGGACGAGAGTAAATATCAGCGACGTTCACTTGTACAACGTGTCGTTCTGTGTCCCTCCTAGGGTTTCGTTCTGCGCCTCTCCCAGGGTGTCGCGCATCAGAACAAACGGGCCCACGCGATTGTCCATCTCTTTCGCGCTCTTCCCACCTTCCTAAAGGTGCTCACGAGCGCCTTTGTCCGCCCTTCCAAGCGGTAGCTGTGCACTCGTCTTGCGATATCCTCCCTCGCGTGTAGCGCGTCCAGCATCCGTCTCTTGACTTCTCGGACAATGTCATGGCTTTTGCTCATCACCTATTGTTGATGATGTTGTTGTGGAAGGCGCCAGATAGAATCCGCATTAGAGAGGGCAACAGCCGCAGCGAGAGTAAGTCCAGAACGACTGCTGGAGGAGACGTAAGTGGTACACACACGGTATGCTAACGCGGCGTCCATATGAAAGTGGTTCACGAGAGCACACGCCGACCTTCCAACGAATGCTACTGCTGCCATATTCCATGCAGATTGTGTGAGTTTAGGGTAGGGATCGCGAATCGCTCCCAGACCCGGGTGGTGCGGATTGTAGTACAACCACCAAAAGATCATACCACGTAAATCGTGACAGTAGGGAGAAGGAAACTTGACAAATAGTTGCCCCTCCGAGCAACAACAGAATGGTGACGATTCATCCACGAACATCACCCAAGCCGAGCGTTGCTTGCTCCAACCCGCTCTGTGCTTTTGCACACACGAAAACATCACGCTGCACTTCACATGCGCAACGATCATGAGTGCCTCTTACATCGTGATGCCAGAGTGCCATGTTGGAGTAAGACTGAGGGAATATCGTCTTGTACCCGAGCTCCTCCAGCTCGCGAAAGCTCGATCCCAATCCCAACGCGTTTGAAACTGGGACGTACAGCTATTGCACGCGATTCCAAGGACAGGTGGGAGGGACTTAGTTTACACGCGGTGCTTGGTGGCACTGCGGCAAGAGCAAACAGTGTGCGTCGCTAACTTGTCTTGTAGATGAGACTATCAATAAGTCCCTTCCTTGCGGAGTGTTCTCCGAGCTCTAAGCAGCGTCAACGAAGGTCAGCACCAACAAATCATTCCGCGCGTCCTCCGCGGTGCCTCTTGTCTCTGTACGTGCTCAAATCCACGCTGCGGGGATACTGGTTGCGGTATCCTCTTCTATACCTGGAGCGCCTCTAAGGCGAGCGTGTGTCGTGTGTGCGCGGGCGTCTTGCTTGGATCGCGCAGTCGGCATGTGAGGTCGGCCATGTGAACAACCACTGCACGCGCATCCCTCGAGGAGTGTACCTGGCGAAAAATCGACAAAATATTAAGGGATGCCATTCGAGACAAAAGTCTTGGCATGATACGTAGGCATCCTGCATGTGGTAAGTGGTGGCGCTATCTACTGCTCACGTGGCGCGGTACACTTTACCTTGACCGCCTCATAGCCCGCGCTCGCTCCATCGGGTCATAATTTTGCCTTCAAAAATCCAACCTTTCCGGGCCAAATGTACGAAACGTGCGTATGAGTGACCAAGGGGCTACAAGGCGCGTGTACCCGGGCTAGTGATGTGAGAGGCAAAGGCCCAACGGCGTGCTTCCTTCAGCCTTAACCCTCACCAAGTAGTCTCGCATGAGCTTGGCGTGGTGGTCGTCCAGGTCCAGCACCGGTTTCACGCCGAAGGACTGCGGGGGCGAGCAGGGAAATGCAGACCCGGCACGGGCACGGCGGGCATGCATCCGATGTGACACACGTTTCGTGAATATACATATCGACAGCGGTAGGACAAAAAACAAAGGATCTACGACGTGTAGGTAGATACTTCACAGAGGATGCCTATCATGGGTTGGTGCGCGCCAACGCGCCAACGGATCACGCTGACAAGCGGTAAGGGACTATGAAGCAAGAACCTGGCAGCTTTCGACCAAACACCGTAGGAAACCAGCACCCTTGGTTTCACATGTCACCTGCTGTATCGATAGGTAGCTTGCGGAAGACGTTGGCTGCGGCAAACGCTCCAGCAAAAGCCTGTCTTCCACAATGCCCCGGATTATGGGTCCGAATTGCTCCTCGATTACCTCCAAGTTGTACCTGCCAAGAATTGGTAAGAAGCGACGTGATTCCTTTACTAGCGGTAGATCGTGTCGCGTGCAGCAAGGATGGAGTCAACAACGAGGCGCCTGGCTGCTGGAGCTTCTTGAGCGGTCGGAATCGGGAGCACCGCAGACACAGGCGGAGCATGCATGCAGGAGCATGATTTGACAAGCGCGACCCATTGATGTGTCGCTGTTCAGAAAGACGAGTGGGTACTGACGAGGCTTTCCGCGAACAGAACAGGGTAGAGCAGCAGCAAAAGGTTCGAACAATGTTTCAATTTGACCTCGGCTTCCGCGAGCGGCCATGCCTTCACCTTCCCATGGGGTTCCGAATGATGCAGCTCGCGAGCGCAGCCACCAGGGTGTCCACGTCGGCGTGAGCTCTGACCAACACGCGCAGCATCTCCAAAGCTTTCTCCAGGTCCTTCGTCGCAGAGTCGTCGACTGGATCGGTTCCGGAGCCAACAGCTCCGGGCTCCGCAGCCGCTCCGGACAGCCATCGTTCCCGGGCGGCTTCTTTCTCTTCCTCTGTGACACCAAGACCAGCCCCGGCCGTTGCAGTCGGGGCCGCCGACAAGCCCAACCAAGCCTTCCCTGGAGAAGGCGCCGCGGCTCCAACGTTATCGTTAGGCCCGCCGTCGGTGGGGATTGCCGCCGCCGAGAATGGTAATTTGTCGGCTGCTGGCATGTTTCCTAGCTGGCGGCTCGTGAGAGCCAAGCTTTGTTCGACGTCTGCCAGCAGCCGCGACCCCGTCGAGAGCAGCGTCTTGCTTCGGGATAAGGCGACCTCGGGGGCCGCAATGCCTCCGTTGCTCGACCTGGCGGAAGCGGGCCCGACGTCGGCCTGCACGGGCAATTGTTGGGGCTTCTCATCCAGGGCGGTGCTCATGGAATACCACCGCACGAACTCGTCAAAGGACACCTCGCCGTCCCTGTTAAAGTCCATCTCCGAGAACGCCTGATCCGAGGTGACAAGAAAATGACACAAACAGCAACCCCCGCCAGACGGACACATGTGTTAGAACCGCTGTGCATCTCGGGTACGCAGACGGGGGAAAGAGCGTTAGGCGCACTACATAGCAAGGTGTTGTCACAGGTGGAAACGAACACAGGTGCCAACACTCAGTAGCAGTTGCACGTACAACAGACAAGGTGGATGCAACACCCGGAAATGGGCTGTTTGTACGTACGTCCTATCATTTTTTTTTCTTTTTTCCGAGTGGTTTGTGCCCTATTTTTGTTTTGTTTCCCCGCGGCGTCGTATGTGCCGGGTTTTGAGACCACGGGCTCCCCATTTTTCGTAGACTAAAGAGCTCATGTGAGAAACAACAACAACAACAACAACAACAACAACAACAACAACAACATACCTGCTGCGGATTCTCCACGCCAGTCTGTAGAGGGTGCTCACGCAACGCCGAATAGGCCGCCAACACGCTCAAAGCCTGTTTGACCTTCGCCTTTCCCTCGTTGCCCAGGTACTCAAGCTGGTGGCCTCGACTGAGCGTCGCCCACATTTGCTGGATGAGCTGCTGAAAGCGAAACGGAGCGCTACCGTCCCCGACGCCGTCCTCGTCGTCGCCGCCAGCCTGGCTCCCAACAACCTCAACGAGCCCCTGGTTCAAGTGCTCCTCCCGGTTGCCGAGACCGGGCAGACCGGCCAAGCCAAGAGGTGCCTGAGACTCATCCAGCCAGTCAGAAAGCACCACAACCGAGTCTTTGACGCCGCCCGTAGGAACCTCAACGCCAGCACCGCCACCCCTGCTGCTGCTCCCACCGCCCTCTGTAGGATAAACACCTCGTCTCGGCGGAGTCTCTGCGAGCGGAGGTGCTGCGGTACCAACATCGTCTTCGAAATTATCCGCGTTGTCAAACACAGCGCTTCGGCACACCGCAAGTGTCACCGCGGTGCATTGCATAGACTGCGCATGCGCACATCTTCTCCTGTTCGGGGTCGCCCTCGGTTGTTGATGCTGCCGCTGATGCTGCTGCTTTCGATGGTGCAATGGTTTTGATGTGACTGTTGTTGTTGCCTTGAACGACCAGCTCGGAGGTAGAGCAACCAACAGAGAAACCGTCAGTCGAACCAGATACCTGCGCCACCGACAGTGTGCGGCGTCTCGCACCACTAGACTCATGGACGACACATCAACAGCAGCGAACCATCTACAGCAGCAACAGCAGTGAGTTACTGCTATCGTTGTTGACGTGCATGATGACACACACGTGTTCGACACGTGTGAGGGGTTTCGCAGATACACAGATGAAATCCAAGCCCTCTATGCCGAGTTCAATTGTGAATTCGCGTCACCGCTTCCTTGTTCGCGCGATTTCCGTCTGCTTGTAGCACAAAACCAAAGCGAGGACTAGAGAGCAGAGCGAGCAAACCCAGCGAGTCGCACGCCGGCCGGTGCGTGTTGGCGGTGAAGAAAGGGAAAGATAGCGTATCCAGTACTTTGCACGTTGCAGTGCCGTGCGCCAGTTCTTGGGCACAGCCCGTGCTCACTCGCTCAATAAAGGGCAAACGGCCGTTTTTTCAAAGGAAAAACAACAGAGGGAGGGTGGCCTACAGCACAAGAGCGATCGTTCGCGGGGGTGGTTGCACTCTGGCGTGTGGTGAGCAAACCTCATGAGCTATGTCAGGTGAGCAGAGGCGTTGCCATGTCTGCCGGTTGCAAAGAGATCATTGATGGAGGCAAAATGGGTCGGCGCCCATGCCGCCGTTCTCTCTTGACGAAGAGTGGTCCTCGTTGAATTGGGAAAAAAATGCGTTGCCTGTCTCACTTCGCGTGTCCAATGCCGAGGAGTTTTTCTGGCTACTTACACCTCGTGTATGCAGATACACATGAGGCAAAACGGTGATAAACGGGTGGTGACTTGTGCAGCGTGTACCGTCGCAGCTTGATGTCGCGCGATAGGGTTGAAGGCATGGACTTTGAAAAAATGCAAACCTCACTTGTACCACTGTCTCTTCCGTCGCTCCTCCTCCAAACCGGCGGGTGCTTTGCTGCGTCTGGCAGCAGGTCAACGAATCCTTTTGCTGACGGACCGGGTTCACGAGCATCCAAGAAATCAGGTGGGATTTATTTTACTACAGCAATAGCTGATCACCTGAGTCGCAGTGGTGGGCACCGCTTAGATGGAAGACTGCTGGCAAGGGCATGTCCGACCTGGACGACTCCGACTTGAGTTGCACCCTGCCAAACTCCGCGTGGTCTATACAACAATCCAGCAGCAACTCATTTTTTGTTTGTGCACAAACCAGTGACGCCCGAAGCAAAAGCAAGACCCCCTCACCAGGGAGAGCGCACCCACAAACTCGTCGAAATGCAACCATGTTGACTGGCCACAAGCACAAACATGCAGATAGCGTCAGAGGACGCGGCCGCCGCGAGTCATTGCGTGACTAGGGCTTCTCCTCCTCCTCCCTCCGAACCATGTTCTTTCGTTCGACGCCTTCCCCTCCACACCCGTGCAAGTCACCCAACAATCCACCCGCGAGCGTCTCTTTTTTACGTGTCCGATTCCATCATTTTTTAAACATCCAACCGTCGTTTTTTCCAGGCGGGCTCAGATGCGTACCCTATATGACACAAGACAACACACCCCCTAGACCGATTTTCAAAGCTCGACTTCTTCACGACGAAGAGGATGAACTAACGAAACGATACACCTTCGGAAAGCTCTCGACGAGACGGTTCCAACGCCGCCTTTTTCGGCGCTGTGACTCTTCCTGCTGTTGAGAAATCGAGCTGTGACCATCGGTCAAGGGGGTGTGCTATCTTGTGTGATATACGGTATGCAGATGTGGTGCGAGCAGGTCAGAGCGCACATTTTACGCGCCACCACTGACAGCGTTCATAGGAAATTGACGTGTGTGTGACTAAGAGTGCATCGCCCGAATCGACTCGACCGTCAAAACGCTAGCACATCCCCCAATCCCGCGTTCTTTGTTGGAGACTAAAAACTATTTTTGAAACATATTTGGCCTGTGTGCAAGAGTAGTCCCATCTCCCCAGCGCGCCGCCATTTTCTGTCTTCCGCTCTCGAGCACACGTCCTGGGTTTCCCATACTACTGCTGCTGTGTGCATGCAAACGGCGGTTTGGAAACACTCCTTCGGCCGATTTCCTCCTCTCCTTGTCCGCACGCAGCTACGACATCGCCCAGCCGAGCATCCGCCGTGCCGTCGGCAATGTCGACCATGTCAGGCTACGGGGGCAACGACGGTGACTCCGATCAGGTGTGCACGGCTACAGTAGGCGCACCCAGCGTATGCCGACGTTGGTTGCTTGATTTTTATCCTTTCAACACGTACCGAATTCCATCTCCCTCCACAGCAGCAGTTACGAATTTCAAAATTTCCAAGTCCGTTCGGAGCAGCGGACATGAATAAAATACCAGTGACAGCAACGGTATTTCCATCGGCGAAAGTCACGAGGCAACCCCTTCGATGTTCAATGTTCCATGGCGCCGCACAAGGCTGCTGCGGAACAAAAACGCTGCTTGCAAGGTGCAACTTGAAAAAACATCTTGAAAAGTTCAGGCCAGGATGTGCATTTCAAATGGTGACAATACATTATAATAGCCCCGACGGGTGTCTCCACATTTTTTTGCATACTTGATTATATTTTATTTATTCTGCTTCCTGCCATGGAGGCCAACATCGACCATGGCCTAGGCGCCGGCGGTTGACATTAAGAATCCAACCTACAGGAAATGATCCCATTCTGGCGCGAACCCATCGGGAAAGGCGGTCCAGCAGGACGTTTAGCATTGTACGGCAGTTAGTCATTCGTCTAGAACCCTGAAGATGCTTTTTTTTTTCTCGCAGGACACGGAGACGGAGAGCTACGTTAACAACGCCGAACCTTGGAAGCAAGGCGTCGGCGGCCTCGTAGCGCCACGCACGTTTGCGGCGCGGTTCTTCGTTACCAGGTGCCCATGCATGTTTCTCTATTGGAACCTCCAAGGTTTGCACTACAAAGATCGATATCGACTGCCTCCGAGTGCCCCCCACGCTCTTCCCCTCATCCTGCGTGCGCGCGTAGCTTGCGCAGTGGCTGTTATCTCTATTTAACTCCAATTTCACTCCAATTAAAACCGTAGTTCATCGGTAAACCGGTTGGACGTTTCCGCACAAGGATTTGGCATCGTAGCCCAAGCAGGTTTTTACCATTCATTGCATTTGCAACATTCATAGGTTTGTCGTCTGGTTATCGACGTCGCGTTGACGCCTGCATCCTCATTCTCTCTCTTTCGCTCTCTCGTTGTCCTGCTGGTTGTTGTCCTAGGCTTGGGTTCATGCGTCGTAAGTGCAGGCGAATGATGGCATTCACGTCGGACCGCCTGTTCATCGTTAGGGTAGACGACGGGAAGGCTAAGGCCAGCTACCCGCTCAAGAGCGTACAGCTAGCCCCTTCGGACAAGGTCAACCAGGCGAGTGTAAACACGAGTAACGCCCATCTTGCTAGTGTCCACCGCGGTATTGCTTGGGCCACATGTTTTACCCGCGTGGTTTTCTCGAGCACATTTTCCGGAGCCGTTTGCGTTGGTGTATGGCCCGGTAAAAATGCATGAGTGGGATACGAATATTTTCTTACCAAGGGCGACTTGGTGATTATGCGGAAAAGCCAACGTTGTGGGCGCGCGGTTTGACGTCGTTGTTGTCGCTGTTGTCGCTGTGGCATTTTTTCAGGGAAAGGGCATCATTTTGACAAGCGACATCGGCAACGTTCGTCACTCGTTCAAGTGCCGGAACCGCACCAGCCTCTTGGCGGCCTTCGCCGAGCTGCAGGTGAGAGGGGTCAGAGAGCGCAAAAGTGACGCCTGCAATGTTGTGCCACAGCAGTACAACGAGACATCCTGCCGTTTCTCTTGCCCTGTCAATACCTTGCCTTGTAGAATTCTCGAGGCTCATGCAGCGGTTGTCACCAGTGACGCCATGTGAAAATTCCTCCCTTTGTCCACTGCACGAAGTCGTTGAGTACGAGGCCTACACCACGCCGCAATCCCTTCCATGCGCCTATCTCCCCGGACCTTGGCGCTCTATATCATAGTTGTTATACTGCAGTCGTCCGTCGGTTCATGACACACTCCGCCGGCCGGCCAAGGCAAACTTTCTGTTCACAGGCATGATGCCCCACTGAATGTAGAGTATAAGGGGGGGTATCAATCGTAAGGACACCTGTTTCGACGATAAACCCTTTGTGTCCTTAACCAAGTGACAATTGTATACCCAACCGATCGCCATGTCGGACACATCATTGTAACAGCTTTATGTCAACCTCGTTAGCTTTGAAACTGACGGCCCCCGTTCGCCCATGTCTGTCCTCTTTCTTCTCTCCTCTCCCTTTCTTTTGCTCTCCGCCCGCGTGCAGGATGCGGCACGGGACCGGCCTTTAAACCTCCTGTTCCAGGTGATCAAGCGCAGCAAGACTCGAGGCGACGTCAAGATGACCTTGCGGGTGGGGCCCACTTCGCTGGATCGCGTCGACGGGGAGCGGCTGCAGCACCGGGTGTCGTCTCTTCCTCTCCTGAGCGTGGAGAAGGTGTACCTTTTCACCGACGACGCTACGCAGGTGGGATTGTTGTTGTCGTTGTTATTGTTGTCTTCACATTAAAATACGCTCCGTTCTTCCTACCAAAAATCTTCTATAATACTGTCCGGGCTAGTCTAACACTTGGCGCGGTCGATTCCCGTGTTCACAAGCTAACTAATCCAAAAAACGTTGTATACGGAAATATAATGATTGCGAAGGGTCCGCAAGTATATAGAAATCAACTTGCCGCGGTATTACTCCCTGTTTCGCACTTCTTGCTTGCTGTGTTGGTGAGTCGGGGCCGGAACGTATTGAAGCTGGGTCGAATCGTCATTCGTGTTTTGGACACGGGGATCTGATAGCTTATCCAACGTGTGAGCGGCAAGTGTTGTGCACTCGGCGACCTTCTTTGTGTGCCCCCAATTTAGTTGGCCTCCGTCGAAGGGTGCGTTATCGGCGATTGCAGGCTTGTCAAGGCATGTCTTTTCCATGCAGATAAAAAGTGTTCCTTGAGAATCAGCCGCTCTGTACACCAGACGCGCATGGCATTGTTGCTCCACTTGGTGTCGCTCACTGCCTGTACCTTTCCGTTTGCATGTTTTCGTCTTGTCATTGGAGCAGATGCTGGTTGATTGCCACGGGGGCCGTCGTCGAAGGTACTGGTGTGCGGCGCGTGACTCCCTTGTTAGGGCCATGGAGGACCATCTACGACACCTCGGCAGGACGGGAGATCAGCCCCTGCCGGTGGAGAGAGTTGGGACATGGGAGGTGATTCAGATAGACAGGAAGGAAATTGTTTCGGGTGTGGCACGAGGAGGTTGCATGCGTTCGTTGTAGGCCTTGCGACTCGAGCTCGCTCGTGTGGCGAGGCTGTGCGTTCGTGGTTTGAGGAGCGGCGCGCCGGTGCGGTGCTCTTCGACGGAGCTATAAAATTTTGCTGTTCGTTGAAGAGGCACCCTTGTTGTCGAGAGGGTTGATCGTGGAAGCAAACTCACCTCGCTTCCAGCGCGGCATGAATCGGACAAAGTCGTGTCCGGTTCGACTGTATTCTTGTGCTCCCCGCAGGTGGACACGGCGACGCGCAATCCCGAGAGCGTGAAGCAGGGATACCTGTTCGAGGTCCCCGTTCAGAAGTGGAGCCGCACCGAGCGGGCGTTCAAGAGCCGGCTCTTGGCTCTCACCAAGTCTTCTGTAGTGGAGATGGACGTCGCTACCAGGTCCGTCCGGGCTGCTGCTGCCGCTCATGAAGGCCTCTTACGCTCTTGGTGCTTCTGTACACCGGTTTGCCCTAATCAAGTTGATAGGGCACGAATAGGCCCTGATGGTGCTGTTTGGTAGTGCTGGGTGGCGGTTTCACGTGGACAGCTTGGTTCCAGTACCTCGGGTCGGGCGGTAGCCCTGTTTCCCATCTCAAAAAGCACCACAACAGACGGCGATTGTCCAAATTCTTACTGTGATGCCTCCCTCAAACACGTTTTTAGTCCGTTCCTGTACCCTTCCGCGCCTGCCTTTCCCAGGGATCACCTGAGGGAATTCCCGCTTGAGATGATCTTCAACATCGTTTACCACACGCCTGACACTATGCCGAGTACCCCCGAGGAGGGCGAAGAAGGTTCGCACGGGGACGGCTTGAGCATCGAGGTGCAGATGGCGTGGGGGGGTTCATCGACCTACAACTTTCAGGTGAAGTACAGCTATTTTTGCGCATGGCTTGGTCCGTGTAGTTGGTTGGCCGTCACGCAGGAGGGCGGTAAAGCCCATGAATTGATTTGCGTTGGTTTAGTGTGTTGTCGAACGAGGCTCGGGGGGGGGGTTATGATGTTACGGTAGAGTATGTCAGTAGGCGGACATGGTGCGCAGTGGTCATCCTCTAGTCTCCGCCGATTGTTCAATCACGCGACGCAATGGATAGCTTTTTTCCCGACGACTTTGCGTACGGACTCTCCCCCTTTCTTCCCTGAGGCTGGGGTTTGACATCGCATCCTTTTGTTGCTTGTGGGTATGCTGGCGACAAAAGTCGTGCCGCTGTTCTGCGGTGAGCACAGACTCGATCCTGGCGTTTGTTGCCGTCACGGAAGACGAAGTCTCGCTTCAGCAATCCCGCAAGGCGGAAGAACGCCAATTTCGAGGGTCTCACGTGCCGGACTTGGCCACCTTGGCCGAGACAGGGGGGGCTGGAGCGGATGGAGTTTGCGGGTGAGTTTAGTTTGTGCCTCTCTGTGCTCCCGTATACATTTTGTGTTCTTCTAGCGGTTTTCCTTGAGACGGTTGCAAGGGACTACAGCAGTCCTTACGTGTCGTGTTTTTCTTTTCGAGTCGATTGTCGGGCCGAGGAACGCCTGCGCTGTTGATCGCGATGATGGCGTTCCAGGGCCTAGGCAGATGGCCTTTTTGAGTTTGTTTTAGCGAGCGAGCACGGCAATTCCGACACAGAGGTGTGTGGGCGTACACCGCTCGTACAAAGCCTGGATGAACAATCGAATAGCTGTTGTTGATGTGGTCGTGTGGCAACATCCCATGCCACCGCCCAGTATCGTCTTACTCGGTCACTACAATCTCCTGATCTCGACCCGCATTCCGCGTCTATGCATACAAAAGGTACCACGATCTTCGTCTCACGGCCGTGGAGGCACGAGTACACTTCCTGGCCAACTTCCTGGAAGTCTGCCGGCTCAACCACCACGGCTGCCCCTGGTCTCTCCGTCGGGTGACCAACGAGAGCAGGGTCGGGGAGCTGACGCAAGGACTTCACCCGGACTACCAGGTGTGTGCATGCGTGTGTCAGTGTTACTTGTCACTGCGTCCCTACGCAATCTGTGACCAGGGCGTGCGTACTGGTGTTGCGTGCGATGCAAAGTCTTGTCCATTGTTTTGTGACGTGTGGAAGCTTGGGGCGGCATGGCATGCTTTTTGGCCTTTGCGTCAGGACCCATTAGCAATCCTAGCGTTTGTCGATTCGTTACCTGTGTAATTTTACTCGAATGCCTGGTCCGCGTAGATTTCCTGCTTCGTTGTGATGTTTTGGTCTCCCGTTGTGGGCCATTTTCAACGATCTTATGTACGACCCTGTACCCGTATGTTCCGTGTTACTTGATGGCGTTTCGCAGGAGTTCCTCCTCAAGCGTACGACGGGGCTGAGCGCCATCGCACGAGCGGGGCCGGGAAAGGTCCTCGCCGATCCCGATGCCAGGGGGTACGCCCTCGCCGTTTTGGACGAGCTGAACTTCTCGACGCCGATAGCGTTCAAGCAAAAGGAGAAGGGCGCCGCTGCAGCGGCGATGAGCCTTCTGGCACCCTCCGCCCTGCAGGTGCAGCTTTCGCTGTGAATCTTGTCAAAGTTGTGGTGATTGCCCTGATTTTTTTGGGGGGGGACTGTGAACGCGCACGTGTTGTTTAAGTAGACACGCACATGTCATTGCCATGAACCGTTGTCGGGAATACCCTTGCCGTGCTAGAGAGGTGTCGTGGCTTGGGGCCAACCTCACTCTGCCTGGTTTTGGGGTTGAGATGGAAGTTTCAAGGGATGTATTGCGGCTTTGAATCCAACAACGCGATACCCAACTGCGCAGTTATCGTTAACTCCCCGCACCTAAGTTTGCCCTTGAAGCAAACTGTTGCGCTACAATTCGCTGGACAATGTTCGAATATATTCGGTACTGACGCCATTTTGAAGGTGCATTTTTTTCATGCGTTTCCTCTTGACCCCCAGCCTTGCCCCTCTCGTCTTGCCTGGACCCGTTTGCTTTGCGCGCTTGTGCAGCATTTCGACGACAGCGGGCGCGTGTCCCTCCTCCTCGCCGTGCTGCGGCTCCTCTGGAGCAAAACTGGCTATGACGAGGTGGCGCGTGTCGAGTGCCAGCCTGCCATCGACGGGGTGTTCAAGTGCCTCGCGAGCGAGGACCACACCGTCAGCTACCCGGCGGCCCTCGTGGTAAGTGTATGTCGTTGTTGCAGCGCCCCCGGTTGTTGGTTTCTTTTTATATCGGTGTGTGCGCTGTCGTGTACGGGTTGGGCTTTCCGATCTTCGGCCATCGCCTGAGGGCAATAGCCGTAGTGTACGCGGTCATGTCCGTACATATCTCGGAGAAAGTAAATACAGCAGGTATCCCGATAAAGTGCCGGTTGAATAGTGCCAAAGTCCTGTGTAGTGCCGGGAAATTTTCTGGACACAGGCACAGGCCTGAATAGTGCCGGTTCACACCCCCCACACAGCCTTTTTTCGCCTCAAGCCTTCCACGCCAACAGGATTCGGAGACGGTTTCCCTTCGAGCTACAAGTGCAGCTCGGTTTCTCTCGGTATGCGTGACGTCTTCAATTGTCACGCTTGACCGATCGACTAGGCTCCACCAGTAGGCTGGGATTTCAGTAGCGAGGCGAGCGAAAAGGAAGATGGTGGTAATGACGAAGGATATGGAAAATATAGCCAAGGATAGCGGTGATGATGCAGGAGGGAAATATGGCGTGGAGGGGAACAACAAGAGTTTCGAGCGAGATGACCTCCCTCACAACAAACGCCGCAGGAGCGCAGCATCTAGAGATGAAAGCCCGAAAAATAGTGGAAATAGTGGGAAATTATAAGCGAAGAGTGTAGTAGTGGTGGTAAATAAAATACTTCTAGGGAAGGATGAAAACACTCCGAACAACTGCGTGTTCAAAAGTAGTAAGCCTTGGCTGACACGTAGTTGTCCTCTCTCGGTTGCTACCATTTCTGTCGTTTATCCAGATAATAGCTCAGCCTCCTCCATGACACCCTCTCATTTCCTCTAGAAACAAAATTTTCTGTTCTTAACCGCACTGAGACAGACGACGTCTTTTGGTTGGCCAGTCGTTTTTCTTGCTGCTGAAGGCTTGGTCTTCTCTCTAGCTTTTTATCGGAGGAACAGGGGAGTTCGTTATCCTTTTCGCCCCTTTTCTAGGTTGCATCTGCTTTTTGTGCTCATGTAAGGAGCACCACATCCATCCATGTGTTACCTCCAAATGTACATCGGGTGCATGCATGAGCGTCTTTCTTTCGCTGTCCAGGGGTGCCTTCGAGGTTGCCTGAATAGTAATAGTGCTACGGCCTTCTTGCAATACAACACAATTTGATAGCGAGGTGAACTTTTATCGGGCAACACAATCGCGAGTGCTTGCGCTGAGGTGGGAAGAGAACAACTGCTGTCCAACAAATCTATTTGGTCAAGTTAATTTTGATGTGACCAATGCCGTGTTTTCGACAGTCACGAGCCTCACGAAACTCAATGAAGCCCGCCCACGTCGCCCACCTCACGATTGATCCAAATACCGTTCGTTTGGTAATCTGTCAGCCCCGCAAAGCGCAAGCGCTGCACTCCGAAGTCGAACAGTCCTGAATAGTACCAAGCCGGCACTATAGAGGGATTTTCAGGTCCTGAATAGTGCCAAATCGGCACTATTCAGGCACAATTCTGAATAGGGCCGGTGCCCGGTATAGTGCCGGTCAAATCGCCTGGACACGTACCGGCACTATTTCGGGACACCTACCGTATTGTGAAAACCCAAAAGAGGGCAGATTTTGTACACCACGGCACCGCATACTTGAACAAATTCTTGTGTCACGCCAACTCCACCCCGCCGCTGTTAAAAACTTGTTCGCAGATTCGGTCCATGTTAACGCACCCCCGGAAGGACTCCGCGTGGTGGTCCGGCAGCGGCGACAGTACCGGCTCCGCAGCGTCCGACGAGGGGCTGGGGGCCGACCGCAGGCTGGAGAAGGCCAACCGCAAGGCCATGTTCGGCCAGGGCAACGAGAAGAACCGACTGGAGCAGCTCCTCGCCCCATGCTTCGCCGAGTGCATGAAGCCGGACAGCATGGACGAGGATTTCGGGAGCGACCTCGGGTAAGAGCGAGCGGTTTTGAGACGCTTGGAAGGTGTTTGCTGTCTGATGCGTGAGGCGTCATGAAGTTGTAGCGCAAGGTGTTGCAGCTGTGCGAATGCGGGATTAGCTTTCCGTTGGCACCGAGATGATTTCCGGCGAGGAAGACGTTCACAGAACGCCATTTTCTCGAAAATAATGTTAGTTTTTCGTTTCGGTCGTTCTTTATGCCCATTCTCCACGCCTGCGCTCACGTTTCTTGCAAATACCAGCGACAGCGACGGAGAGGGTGATGGCATCGACGGCCCGGGCGGGGAGAGTAATCACCCCCCGGTCACCATGGCAGGCGTCGGTCCGCCCCCCGCCGGCCCCGAGTGCCTGGTCCAGGCCGTCCTCATGGAGGTCCTGGTGATCCTAGTCTCTAGCGGTGACAAGCAGGCCGACCGTGCGGTGGTAGAGGCGGTGTGGGAGCTCTTGCACGAGTTCGACGCCATGTGTCGCCTGTTGTCCAACGTTCGGTCCCCGTGCCTGCCTCTGGCCAAGGCCTCCATGCAGCTGCTTACCAAGATGCACCACAGCAAGAGGTTTAGCATAGGGCCCCGGTCCATCCTTCAGGTAGGCGTTCGCGTGCCGGGTGGCGTGTATTCCGTTCCGTTGCCGCTGTTTTACAACCCTCGTATTGTTTTATGCTGGACAATGCTTGTATTCACAAGCAGCATTAGCAGGCAGGCGTTCTGAGGCACTTGATGGCCGTATGTGTGCATGGGGATTCCGTCTCTCTCCGTGTGCTGTGTCTGCGTGGGTGTTTGGCATTCAATTTTGAATGCACCCCTGTTGCGCCGATGTCCGTTCTTAACCCTCCCGACGTTGACTTCGACCCATGCGTAGGACACGGCGAGAGACTCCGGAATCCTCTTGTGGGTCATGTTCCTCGCCATGGATGCGCGCGAACCCGACATGTGCCGCGTGGCTGGGCGGCTGTGTCGCGCCCTTACCGACGGCGACGCCCGCAGCCTAGGGGTGCTCACACGCTCGTTTCCGCCGGGGCTTCTGGCTCCTTCTCCGCCGGACCAGGTGCGGACGTCGTGTTTTGTTTTGCTGACATTGATTTTTGATGATTTATTGTGCGTAAGTGGTGCTCAGTGTGTTTTCTTCATGTGTAAAGATTCTCACGTCGTTTGCTTCGATCTACTGCTGTGCCTGGCCTTTCCTACGTCAAGGTGGTTGACTAGTCATGTATGCGAGAACAGAAGATTGGGTTTGGTATATTTACTCATGCTTCTTTGGTTGCTGGTATGCTATGTGTTGTTTTATCACGTTGGCCCTGGTGATTTCGCGTGCAAACTTGACCGTCGCTACAATAATCACCTCTTATTTGTTTCTTGTCCATCACCGTTCCAACAGCTCTTCAACGAGTGTGGTGCAGCCGTGTGGGGCACGTCTTTCACGGGTGCGGATTCCCTGGACCTCCACGCGAGGTGGGGCATCCTCAGCCAGGACGTCAGGGACGTAGAGGTGGTGTGGAGCCCCGTCCACCGTGACGCCCTTGGCCAGCTCCTACTCGAGCAGCTGCAGGTGATGGCCGGGGAAAGCGTAACACTACAGGACTGACGCCTTGTCTTTTCATTGGTCATCCAGTTGGCGCGGTCGATGCTAGTTCAAAAAAGTACACACGTCGGCGACACGAGTCAGTGTTTTTCGTGAGGCGGCTGTTGTAGGAAGGTTGGGCATTGGAAACGTGTTCCGTCGGCGTACAGCGAAGCAGTCGTGCTTTGTTGCCCGAGAGGCTGCTGGTAGAGCCTGCAGTCGTTCACCTCGTTCTTTTGACTCTTGTTCTGTTTCGTATGATAGGAGCTGGAACGGGAGACGAGGCGGCTGTCTTACAAGGGACGCGGGGGGCGTGCCCCGATCGAGGCTTTGGCCTGGAACGACGCCGCCTGGGAGGTACCGTGGCACAACATGGTCGGAGAGGTAAGGGTTCCCTGATTGGTGCGGCGTACTTCTTTGTGTGTAGTGGCTGTGTCAAGATAGATGGACCCCCGGTGGCCACATTTTGACCGCCTGAAGGTCTTTTGTTTTGCTTTTCGCGGGTACGAGGACGTTGAACCGTGGTTTCCGTTTTTGGTGTGCTTTTGGAGCGATTTTAGGTGAAGGTTGGGCGATACTACCTGGAGCAGTTGATCGCCGACCTGGATAGCTCAAAGGAGAGCTCCAACATGATCCGCCAGCGTCTGGGAAACCCGACTGCTCTCGGGAACTTCCTACAGTTGTGCCACCTTCGCCTTCTTCACGAGAGAGACGTGAGTGCCCCTCCCCGGTTGTTATCGACTCTGCAAATGTGTGCACGGGACCTCAGGCGTCCAGCAAAAATGCCAAGGTGTTGCTTTGTCTTTGTGTAAAGCTCATGGTATTGGTGTCCCCTCTGCTAATGCTGTGAACCATCTGACCGAAAAACACGGGGTGGCTTCTGTCCGAGGTTGTGTTGTTGACCCTCCACTACTTGCTCGACGGTTAATGAAATCTATGCAACTGGCTCAAGGGTTCCTGAACCCACCCGACCAATCGACACAACCCGGTAATCTTCGCCGCCGTTCCGCCCCCCCTGCCTCAGGCCGGCAGCCTGGAGTTAGTCTTTGACACGATGACATGCCTTTTCCAGCACCTAGGCTCCCGCGCGGTGCCCATGCTGCCGTTCCTCGGGTCGGTGCTGCACATGCTCACGTATTCCCTGCCGGCTATCCTTGGCCCGGTGGGAGCAGCCGAGGAGAACCCTCTCGACAGCGACGACGAAGGTTCTGACAAGGATGAGCACGACGGCCGCTCCGGCGGCATTGATGCGGAGCCCAAGTCCGGCGCTCAGGCCACGGCCACGTACTACGCTGCAGTTCAGGTGATTTTTTTTCCTGTGCTTCGAGCACGGGATTTATTTTTTTGGGCTTGACGCTAGGGTGTTCGAGTGAGTACCAAGCTTGTTTGGGGGGGTGCGTGGCGATGCCATGAGAACGATGTGGATCTCGAGTGCCGGAAAATCGTGTGCAGTGGGCTGCATGCTCATCATGTCCGTGGTCGTTGGTCGAAGAGAGGGTTTCCGTGTAAGACGCTTGAACACACACGTGCTCCTTGCTTCCGCGATTGTCCTACCGCATTTTTGATTTGTGTCAAGACTGTTGCTCGTCTTTCTTGGGCCTTGCTTCTAGTCAGACCCAACGTTAGTCCTTACGCGTCGCCTATTTTCCGTGTTTGTCCCCGCTCGTCCACCCCGCGAACTCGATGTCGACGGCCACAACGACGACTGGCTGCAGTTCGTGCGAGTCTGCATGGACAACCAGCCGGCCAACGTCCGCCTGTTCGTGATGCACGGCGGGGTGGAGACCTTCGTCGAGCTGGTAGGCAGCGCCTTCCAGCACGCGCACAGTCTCACCGCCTCCTCCTCGACGGTGACCCCGCTGCCGGTCGCCGACGCTGCCCCGGGGGGTGACGGCACCGGAGCTAGCCCGACCGGGTCGTCTGGGTCTGAAGAGCACTTTGGGTCCGCCAAAGGTGGAAGGGTGCCCCGCCGGGAGAGAGCGTCGGACCTTTCGGTGGCGCTCACGTGCAGGGAGCTCGTGGTGGAGTGCATCAGCTGTTTGTCGTCCGCGCTCGAGGTGAGCAACAGGGGACCGCGGTAATTTTTTGGTGTGTGGTTGGCGCCGACGTTGTGGGCAGGGAGTACTGGTGAGGTTTTGTGTGATTGAGCTCGATTCTTGTGCGGCTTCAGAACCGGGTGTATGTAGTGTCTATGATCAAGTTCATGACAAAAGGCAATCATTCGATGCAGTCACTCCACTTTGGTGGTTGTTTGCTATTGGTACAATGCCCGTCCTTACTTGACTTGTGTGTAATGTGTGCCCCTCAGGTGTTTCCCGCCCAGGACATGGACGGCAAGATGTTCTTCCCCAAGCCGCCGCCCAAGCGCCAACTCGCCAACCCGATTGCCCTCGCGGCGCTGGTTGACCTGCTAGCCAGCGAGGAAGAAGCTGTCCTACACCCGGCCCTGACCCTTCTCGTTACGGTCGTGAGGGGGGGCCTGGAGATCCCGCTCTCTGCGGGTGCCCGCGGGCGCATCGTGGTCCGCTGCCTTCGCCACGCGTGCGAGGGACGCTGCGCCGAGCTCTGCGCCGAGTTGCTCGGGGCGGAGGCTGTGGCGGCACCGCCCTCTCGGCTTTCCGACGGCGGCATGGGTGGCGCAGGTGGGATGGGATGGGACGGGATGTTGAGGAAGGGGTTCTTGTGGAGGGGGTTGGTGGTTGTGGATAGACGGGGTCGAGGCAACAGAAAAAACCACGCGCAGCACCAAGACAAGATCATCGATCACTATCAGCCGTTTTTGGTTGTTGAAGGATGCGATCATCCGGCATTTTTTGCTTGTGTTCGACCCCATTCTCAAGTACTCACTGTTTGCTTCCCGCTGTTTGCTTTCCTTCTTGGTGTTCGCTTGTGCAGTCGGGCCAGTGTCTGCTCCCCGCGAGGGTGCCATTCTCGCCCGCAGTCCTCTCTATCCGCTGCTTCCTGGAGCCCTCGTACGGCTCATGGTCACCAAGGGAGCTCGAGCGTTTGCCGAGGCTCTCCTTGCCGATGGGTGAGTGTTTTTTGTTTGTTCGGTCCTCCGGAGGACTGATGGAGGTGTAAATGGTAGCGGTTTTGCACGTGTACAGCGGGAGGGGTTCTGGGGGGTTCATTTCGTGAACCCACGCTCCACTTCATTGGCTATGAGAACTGCAAGCGTTCTAGAAAGCGACCTCTTTTTACCTCAGACAAGTATGGGCACACGCAAACTGGGGTGCTGTGTTTGACTCGTGATGCTGGCGTGGTCTCCGTTTGCACTTTGCAGACTGGAAACGCCGACGGTGGTGTGGAACTCCGAGTGCCGCCATATGCTCGGAGTGGTTCTGCGGGAGCTGGAGGGTGCAACGCCAGGACTGCAGGACGTGCCTGCGATCGAGGTCCACGAGGTACAGTTGTATGCTCTTACGCTTTTCTTCCTCAGCTTGGCCGCCTGTTGTGTCGAGCTTGTCGTTTCGGATGGTGGTCTTGTTCTTGGCGTATTTTGCTTTCGATTCCGCGTTCCTGCCCGTGTTCCTGCGGTATTGAGACAACAAAGTATCGCTGAGTCCTCATGTGTGGTGGCTTTGTCTGCGCAACTCTTTGGTTTCTGTGCTGTGGCAGGCTGGACGTCGGCTGGAGGCACTGTACTCGGAGAAGGGAGGCGTTCCGGTCCTCTTCACCAGCCCCTACTACGTGCAGCTTATGGACGAGGTGCGTATGAAGAGATGGGGAGGGTCCTGTCTGTCAAAGAAATCTTGTCTGCCTGTACGTTTCGTGTGTTCCAATCATGTATCCAGGTCGGTCTGGAGGGGTTTGCCGGCTTACTGCGGCTCTGGTCGAAACCACACGGATGCAAACAAGCGAAGGACCTGTGTAGTTGATTTTTTGTTCTGTTGGCGAGGTACATCACCAATGGCACGAAGCTCTCTGTGTTTGCTCTTGTGGGCGGCACTTACGGGTCCCATCTTCTTTCAAGGATATGATGACGTCACGGTGATTTTTGGGGCATGCTCGAGCTTTGCAATGGTGCAGCCCTAGTCGGAAGTATCAAGTGTATTTCGCCTACTTACCCACCACAAGCGCTTACCCCGGCCGGCACTGTCGGCATCGCCGTGCGCTCCTCTTGGCAGAACTACCGCATCGAGTACCCCGCGGCCTTCCTCCTGGAAGTGGCGAGCTCCATGACCGAGGTGCTGCAAGGTCCGCCCGAGATGCACGAGCTCTACGCGGGGAACGGCAAGGGACGTGTAAGGTGCATCAGCACCCCTCTGGAGAACGAGGTGAGAGACACCGATTTGTTCCGCCCGCGTATAGTAAAGCGTTTCCGAAGTTGGTAAGTGTTTTCTGTGACGTGTAGATAGCAGGGGTAGATGTGCGGCCGGTGTGTGGCCATGAGGGGTGCTTTTTGACAGACCGTGAATCGTGCCTCGTCCTCTGTGTGTGGTACTGCTTTACGGCGTCCATCTATCCTGATACCTTTGACATGTCAGGGGGACGTGATCTACCTACACGAGCCGCTATTGTGGACCTTGCGACAGCACGCGACCAACGGTGTCACCGGGCCTGACAGCCTGGCCAGGGCCATCGGGGCCGTTGCGGCACCGCTGTTGGAGATCACGGCTCGCGTCGGTGAGTTCCCCGGACACTGACCCTGATGTCGCAGCAGCTGGATATCTGGCGGCACGTCAAGAGTTTGTGCGTGCCCGCCGTGGGGAGGAGGCGCAATCGATTCGTCCATCCGTTGCGTTCGAGCATGATAGCATGATTTTGTTTGGTCGTCCAACATCCCGCACGTGGCATCCCTGAAACACAACTCCTAACCCTTGCCTCCCGCCGTCAATTAATCGACTGTTTTTCTGCTGTTTTTACCGCTGTGTTGCAGCCGTAGCGTGCAGCTTTAGCCCAGAGGCTCTGACCTCCCTGGCCAGCTTCACCGAATCCCTCAGCCTCTGCCTAGGCTTCCTAGCCCGCGCTAACAGACTGTCCGCCCAGGCGTGGAACGCGGTGGACGGATCGATGGTGCCCCCCGCCCGCCAAGAGACGCAGGGGCGTCGCGCGGCGTCTCGCCGCAGGTCTAGCGTAGGCGGCCGTCGCCGCACCACCGGAAGCGGTGACGGGGTTGAGAACGGTGGGGGCTGGACGGTTGCGGTGGACTTGCGTAAGGTTGACGCGCTGCTGACGATGCTGAAGCAGCTTGACGATCAAGAGAGCGCGGGGCACCTGATGGGCGCAGGCAACCAGGTGCGACTACTGTAGGACTGGGTGGTGGTGTTGTGGGGAAGGGTAGCCGGCTCAAGGGGTGATGTAGCCTTGACGCATCAGAGCTCAAGTCCAGCCAAAACGGCACATTGTTTTCTTTTTTTTAGTCGCTTTCTTTGGTCTTTGCTGATGGCGAGGTTTTCTTGATGCCGTCTCCAGACGTTCGTCTGTATCCTTGTATGTATAACCTCCCCTCTCATATCCTTATCGTGTGACACTTGTTTGCGGTGTTCTCTCTCTCCTTGTCGTAGATCCTTCGATCCCTGAAGGAACCAGAGCAGGATCTCTCTTCGGAGACATCGCATGGCGTTGACATCAACCGCGAGGTACGTGCACACCTGAAGCGTCCTGCTTCTGCCTGTCTGTTGCTCACGTTTTTGCCGAGTCTCGTTCGGCCTCCTCTAGGCCGCCTACACGACATGATGGCGGCTGCCCGACCTCCTTCATCTCGTGCAGTATGGACTGGGGAACGGGGTAGAGAAAGTAACCCATGAGTCCAGAGGGTTTGATGTTTCCGTGTGTTTGTTTTCTTTGATGACGAGAAAACACACATGGAAGAACGTATTTGGAAAACAAGTTTTGCGACAGTGTGATGTATGACCCCGTGTGGAAACGTCTCCCAAAAAATCGTCCAAGCAACACGCGTTTCCTGATTTATTTTGCTATCCCTTGCCCCTCTGTGTGTGTCTTTATTGGTGCCATTCAGGTCCCCGGCCTGACAAGCTATGTCGGCGGACTGGTGTCCTCGTTGTCCACGCTGGAAGCGCCGACCGCGATACTGGCAGCCACGGAGGGCATCGGTCTCGCTGCCTTGGGCTTGGGCAAGGAAGCCCACATCGACTTGCTCTACAAGAGTCAGGTGAGTGCGGAGCCATGTTTTTGTACTGCGACAGCCGTTTGTTGGCCCTCTCGAAGTTCTCTAGTCGTACGGCTAGCCTTGCTGCCGGTTTCATCGTGCCCTACCAGGACGAGGGATTGAGATTGCAGGGAGGATTGATTAAGATTCAGCGAAGAGGCGTGGTGGAGTGATTTAGGTTCCTCCGGTGTGTGGTATGTATGTTTGGCGATCGTGTTTCTACAAAATTTGGACGCCAGCTTTCATGTTCTTNCATCGCGCACTGCGTTCGCCCCCAAGCCTGCGAGGATCGTCCGGGGGGATACCCGGGCCTCGGCATCCAGTCCGCCATGGCCCTCCGGTCGCTGGCGGAAGGCGAGCACGCCGGGACCAACGCGGCTCTTGCGGCGCTCTTGACGCCCGGAGGGTTGGCGGTCCTCCGGCGTTCGGCCGAGGAGTTTGTCCGTGTGTTGCGGTCGTCGGTGCCGGTGGAGACGCCCAAGGTGGTGTGGGGGCCCAAATGCCGCGACGAACTGGAGGAGTTGCTCAAGCAGGTACGGGATGGAAGAATATGTAACGTAGACGGGGTTGACCTAAGTAGGTCTTGCTTCCAAACCTTGCGCAAACCTCCTTGCGCACCAGACTGTACATCTGCAGCTGCGTTAACTATCTCAAAAGGTGACCACAATTCCTATCCGTCTCACGGTCTCTCCCTGCCCCCTGCCTGGTTGCCCGTGACTTGCGCTCCCCCCCCCCCCNCCCCCCCCCCCTGCTCGCAGCCCCCGGCCGAAACAGACATCGGAGGACACCGCGGCCTTGGGGCCGCCGTGCCTGCGGTTTATCCCGCATCGGGCCGTTGCCGCAGGTTCAAGCCCAGGGAGCTCGACGGGTTTGTGTTCGCGTCTCTGCAGGACGAGCTGGTGGTGGATGACGTGTACCTGAGAGTGCTCGTCCGCGATGCCGAGAGGCAAAGGGAAGCTGGGGGCGACGGGGATATTCGTAGGGCGGCGGCGGCCGCTTCGGGACTCGGGCAGGGTCTTTCCCTCCCGTCCGACTTGCTGGTGAGGGATGGCGTCTCGAGCACTATGGCAGGCGTCTTGGAAGTGGAAATGAAGTATGCGTTGTGCTGGTAACACCGCCCTCCGGGTTACCGACCATTTATCCAACAAAGAAACAGCAACAAAGTGCTCAATAACTACTTTCGGCCGAGGCACCCTATGTGAGTTGACGCTTGCTGCTGTCGATGCGTATCTGACCCTGAACCAACTGCTGTCGTTTGGCGGGCGGTGTTCAGGCATCCGTTTTCGTCTACCTGGGGGATCAGATGCGGTTGATTGTAGCAGGCCAGGTGCCCACTGCCACCGCCGACCGCGAGCTATTCTTTCAGGACGTGTCGCTGCTGCTGCAGGCCTTGCTCGGTCTTGCTGTGGGCGAAGAGCAGGTGCGACTCATGTTGTTTTTTTGTTTGTGAGACCATGGAACGAACGCACCATGCACAGCAGTTTTGCATCCATGACCGAGAGGCGTCTTGCTGAACGATGAGATTTTCATGGCGTCGAGCCCTCCTCCATATTTCTATGTAACAAGAGTATCCCCTCCCTCATCTTTCTTCCTTTCCAATCGGTGATTCGTGTGAAGGTGCCCGAGGTAATCGAGGACAGCGGTGAAGCGCTCAACCTCTTGTGGGCAGCCACGCAGCCTTACCTACGAGACGGCCTCGCTGGCCCCGCGGCGCCGACCATCACGCGCTCCGTGGTCCGGCTGATGCACGTCTTCTTGACTAAGGGCGGTCCGTCCGCAGGCGAGGCTCTGGTTGCTTCGGGAGCTGCGGCGCCGGCGGTCCACGTAAGTCGCTGACTCTCGTTGGTGGATGTGTGGGAGTTCCTTTTTTAAAACAAGGGTACACACTAGTACATGTCACAGAGGGACGTTTACCCGTTTGAGATTGTGGATTGGATAGGTACAAAGTTTGTTTTTTCGAAGACACGACACGTGTGTCTCGCCGATGCGAGTGGATGGATGATGAACGGTTGATGGTGTATGCTGCACCAAGGAGAACACGCTCTGCGAGGTTGCCAGGCCTTGCCAGGCCTTGGGTGGGGTCCAAAGTAGTAAGTACCCTGTGACCACACCGCTGCCGATATGCAGCCCATCTTATCCAAAAGGGCTGCCTTTATTAATGCCTCTGTCGCTACTATGCCCAATACCTTCCGTGCCTAGGTTGACATGACCCTTGGTCTTCGGTTGACCGCTTCGTTTTTCAGGCATGCGGAAAAATGCTGGCCGACGACTACGACCTCAGCGCCTTCTCGCAAGAGGATGGGGAAGCCGCACTGCACGTTGCGGCCATGCTTCTGGACGCCCACCCGTCTGCCGCGGGTCACATGGTCAGCGTCGGTGCCGTCCCGATGTTCCTGTCCAGGTGAGAGGGGAGATGTAGCCATGAACTACCGGATAGGTGCTTACTCTGGAGGTGGTTTCGGTAGCGGGAACGATGTCAGTTGCAGGGTGTGGCCCGTGCTGAAAAGCGAGGGTAGACGAGGAGCCTTTGTTGAAAGACGTGTGCTATCGTAGGTGATTGAATGGTTGCGGTGTTTGTGAAAGAACAACAGCTTGGGGTCGCCTGCTGTGGTGTTCATTACAGCAAACCCAGGGCTAAGCAGGCTTCTATCCAGCAACTTTCTACGATGCTACGGTTCCAACTTCAACGCGCCGTTTGGACCCCGTCTTAATTTTTCTTGCTCTGACCAGTGAGTGCTTGCTCCCTTCCGTCCTACTCAATCCATCTCTAGGGTCTGCCACAACGACTTTCAGTTGGCCACCCGCCTGCGGTGTGCCGCAATTCTCCACCGGCTGTGCGTGTCGGTCCCTGCGGCCAGCATTGGCCTCGGCAGGGTGATGCCCGAGCTACTCCTCCTCCACCTCGAGGCGGATGGTGCGTGGGCGTTATTAGCCGTATCTATCACTATAGATTGTATCAGAGAACGGGGGGGGGGGGGCCTTCGGCATGCGGGGGATGTCGGTAGCAATACTGTTTTCATCGGAATGCCTGTACGCATGTAACGTAATACCGCAATAAAAGTTTAGGCTGGTGTCGGAATAGACGGGACGTAGTACATGTGAAAAACAAACCAGACAACACACACACACTCGGCCCTTAAAACTTCGCTTGTGTCAATAACCCTCAGACTCATCCGTCTCGACCCCCGCACCGCCCCTCTCNGGGGGGGGGGGGGGGGGGGGGGCCTTCGGCATGCGGGGGATGTCGGTAGCAATACTGTTTTCATCGGAATGCCTGTACGCATGTAACGTAATACCGCAATAAAAGTTTAGGCTGGTGTCGGAATAGACGGGACGTAGTACATGTGAAAAACAAACCAGACAACACACACACACTCGGCCCTTAAAACTTCGCTTGTGTCAATAACCCTCAGACTCATCCGTCTCGACCCCCGCACCGCCCCTCTCAGCCACCGGAGAAAGCCTGTTGAGACACCTCGACGACGAGGCAGTGTCCCCCATCCTCGTGTGGGACACCTCCTGCCGCGACCGCCTCTCCGCCCTCACCTGGGCCCACTGGGAGGACTGGCGCCGCAGGGTGAAGGTCGGGGCTAGCCTGCGCTGGATGCCCGCGTACCTTCCAGAGCAGGTGCTGCTTCCCGACGCCCACTCGAGCGAGCCGTGCGTGGCGGGGCTGTACTTCAGGCTGTACGCCGCCGAGCCTGGGTTTGCCCTCGAGAAGGACATGGTGGAAGGCTTCCTCGTGTGCTCGGTGGAGGTGAGGAGTGGTCTTGAGACAGCCGAGTCGAGTGGGTGTCGTGGTGACGGGGGATGCGTTCGAAGTGTGACGTTGTTGCTGTTGGGACATGCTCAACGGGGAGCCGGGGTTTGGTTGTGTTTGTTGGATCTAGCGACAGGCTCAGATGTGCCTCGTGTTGATCTACGCTATGTGCGCAAGTTGCGGGAGGTATGTGCATATGTGCAAACCTATGTGGTGTGGTGCTGTTGGAGTGAACGCAATGCACGTGGAGGTTGAGTTGAGGATCTGTAGCGTTCCGGGCGTGGCTTCGTCGAAAGGTACCACCTCGACCACACGGGTCTGGTCACCCCTACGGTCTACCCCACCCATCTCTTGTCTTTGTCTCGACCCTCCCACCTTATGGTTGCCGTCACCGCTGCCAGGCGATGCTTCACGGCAGGGTCGCCGATGAGCTCCTTCCGGTCTTGCTCGAGGCCCTATACTACGCGCTCGCGTGCCTGGGCGACGGGGCCCTGGCGGGCGCCTCTCGCAAGGCCAACGGTCTGTGGCCCATCGCCTTCTCCCTCATCTGGAAAGAGCTCGGGCTCGGGTCGGTGCGTTACGACCCTTCCCAGCGACCCCCCCGGGGAGTTGCCAACGAGGTGGCCCCGCAGGCGGACAGCGACCTGTCCCAGGGGGAGGCTATCCTTAGGTGGGGGGCCCGCATCGTGTGCCTGTTGGCATCGGTACCGGTGCACTGGACTGTTGCCGGGGCGGGGGCGCAGATCGTGTCGGACGAGCACGCCCTGGCGATGGTGCACTCTCCCGCGCTGGACGATCACTCTCTGGGGCTGTTCCTGGTTACGGCGAGGTAAGCCAGTAATCCCGCATTAATGTTTTTCGGCAAACGCCTGATGAAAATTGTATCGCTTTTTCTTTCTCTCTCTCTCTCTCTCTCTCTCTCTCTCTCTCTCTCTCTCTCTCGTCGACAAGCATACTACTCACTCTCCCTCGCTCGGCGGCCTACTGGGGTGTCAACTCGTATTTACTCAATGCTCTCAATGCGTAGATATGACACAAAATAATATTTATTGCCCGGCGTTTGTTATCTCTCTCTCGTGTACGACGGACCTCAGGTCTATCGTGGCGAGCAAGACGAACGAAGGGATGGACGTCGCGCACCACTTCGTGAGCCCCCTCGTCCTCCGCGCCCTCGTGGACAAGCTCACATCGTACAAGCCCCCCGTGGTAACCGGCACGGCCGAGGGCAACAACCGCGTGAGCAAGTACGGCCGCGTCCCTGGCATGGCCAACGCTCCCCCGGCCGAGGAGGTGCCGGAGGAGGAGGCGCCCCCGCCGCCGACAGTCGTAGAAGACCTCGTGGTGAAGCTCCTGGCGTGCCTGATGGTGCACCCGCAACAGGGCCAGCGGGCGAGGCTCGTCGTGCGAGACGAGGTGCCGGAGAACATCTACATGGCACTGCACAGGGCGGGCTCGGTACCGGCGGACATTAAGGGCGACTCGGCGAAGGCTCAGCCTCCGCTGCCGCACCGCGACACGGACCACAAGCTCTACCCGAAGAAGGGCAACGCCGCGGCCGGAGCGGCGGGCGCGGAGCCCGTCTTCGCGACCGGGGGCGCCAAGACCCCGGAGTCGCTCACCCGTCCGCTGAGCATCTTCGTCACTCCCCCGGAGGAGGAGACGGCACCGGTGACCGTGACCAACGTGGAGCGCGCGGTGCAAGAGGAAGGCGCCTCCGTTGCCCCCGCCGCTGTTACCGCCGCCGCCCGGGTTTCCGTCGCCAATGCGGCGAGCGTAAGCGAGGCTTCTCACTCACAGTCCCCGACCAAGCGCGAGGGTTCTCTGCGGCGAAGCGTCGTGTCCGCCCTCATGAGCCAACGGGCCGGAGAGAGTCGGCTCCCGTCCGTGGCGGCGAGCAGCAGCGCGACCGGCGGCGGCGGCGACGGCGGCGACTTGACGCCGACGGGCAGGGCGAAGGGGATGTGGCAGCGCGCTAGCGTTAGCTGGGCCAAGTCGTCGCTCAACCCCGTCAACGGCGGGAACGTTGACGTCCACGCGGCCAAGGCCATGGCCACGGTGGAGAAGGTGGACGTTGCAAACGAGGAGAGGCCTCTGACCATGCCAGCGCCGTCGCCGAAGCCAAGCCCGACTACGGCCCGGACCATCAGCATGAGGGCCCTGGCAACTAGGCTCTCCCCGAAGCCAGCGCCGGAGCTCAGCCCCACGCAGTCGGGGACCGGGACCGCGACCGGGAGCGGGAGCGGGAGCGGCCCCAAGGGGCGCAGCGTCATGGGCTGGGGGTCATCTTCGGTGGCATCGACAAGTCCCAGGCCAACGTCGAGCCCAAAACCAAGTCACGACGGCCGTCGTGGCTTCTGAATGAATGTGTGTAGCACGGGGAGAATAATGAGTACGTATCTACAGCGAGAGCGGGAGGGGAGGGGAGGGTTGGTGTCGGAAATGATGGTGTGTGTGTTTTCCGACTGGATGGAGATGATGATGGGCACACGCGGATGTGCTTTGCAGTCGCCTGCGCGCCTGCTGGGGAAGAGGCCGCCGGCTGGATGTGACGACGCTGGTTTGTGTCGGTGTATGATGATGAATGGCGATGCTTGCCGCATGTGGTGTTGGTTTCCTACTTTTTCGGTGTGTTGGGACGTCTGTGTTGCTCTCTACTGAGCCCTTTTGTGCGAGACCCTCGAAGGTGGCGGTTTTCTTTTGTCACCGCAAGCACAATGGGTGTGGTGCGATGGTGGTGGGTGTGTTGTGATGTTCCCTCAGGGCGTGTCTTGTGTTGGGCGACGTGTGCGATGATGATTGGCGCTCGTAGGACGGGCGAGCCTATTCGGCGTCGGTCCATGCCCGGTCGCACCGTTGTTGTCGACCGGTTTGCCGGCAGCCGTCCGTTCGCGTTAGTTCGCTCTTCGGGGAGTCTTCGTCGTCGCACCCTGCTTGGCTGCTGCTATACGTGAACGAGCTGGCATGGGCCTTTTGAGAGATAACATTTGAACATAGTCGGACGAGAAGAAGCAAACGATTGTTTCCAGGGTGAAGGAGGGAGAGGGGTGGGGGGTCGGGATGGAAGGAACGTCCATCCAAACGGATATCAGTGTGAGGGGGGTTGAGTGCATGAGTTTCTGGTTAAATCTTGGGTAATCCTCTCGCCCGTGCGTCTAGTCTACGATCGTCTATGCCCAAAAGTGTTTGGTCTCTATGTTGCTTGTACTTGTTTTGTTCATTATTTTTCGACGATCGTGCTTGCCATGACCAGGTAATGCCGTAGACGGTTATTCCGAATCTTCTGTTATTTTGTGGTACGCATATGTCACGAGCAATTGCTAGCAGTACAAGTACTGCTCTAGACCGGCCAACTGCTGTCCACTCTTTCTTGGCGGATTTCGAGCACAGGGGGAACAGTAGCAGTTGCACTTGTAGGCTCTGTGTCTCGCACTCCTACGTTTACTTTGTTTTATAGCCACGCAGAGAGAGGTGCCCATTAAGCGTGTACCCGTCTGAAAGGTTCCCGTGCAACGTCCGTCGTCTTGCCTCCTCCGTCACATTTTACATTTTATATTTCCGTCGGCTTGCTTGCCTGTATGTTTGTATCTGGCTACTACGTATCTTAAATGAGTAGAACGTGGACTTACACCTCAGTCTTAATTTTTTTCTGCTTGTTCGTGTTACTAGACAGGCTATCATGTTTATCCGTGCATGTCTTAGGTATTTCCCCCCCCGAGCGCGTTCGAATACGGTCTGGTGCAGCACTTTGCGTAAGACGATGTCTACGGTAGTACTTCTGTCTGTTTTTCGGGTTCGGCGAGGGACGATGTAGCGACGCCGGGCCAGTTTGTCTTGTTCTTCACGCTTGTTCGGGTTTGTTTGGTTTCTGGTTGATCATATATGCTCTTGGCTGCAGCCGCATGGTCTCCGCATCTGACCCGCGGTTGGTGCGATACGACTGGCTGGTGTTTTTTTATTCCGTCGCGAGTCACGAATTTACGAGAGTTCACGTTCAAAACTTTTCTTGCGGTCGATGGTGGTGGCCCGGCAAGCCGTCGTGTGCTTCCTCCCTGCTGTCTCTCCCACCAGTGTGGCTGCCACCGTGGAGCCAGACGCGTTGTATTGTCGCCCGAACCATGTCACATGTCAGGAGTTTGACCCGGTCTTCATGCAGGCACCCGCCTCGCCATGAGATTCGTACAAACCCAATGTGTCTCGGCATTTTTTTTGCCGAACCGGCAAGACAATCTGTGGGAGATGAAGTCAACGAATCTTTTTTGTCAGACTGAAATCTCTTGTTTCTGTCGCCGCAGTCGGAAGAACAAGAACAAATAAATTAATTTCCTCTTGAAGCAAGGGCGCCCACAGAAAAGTGAAAGTCCTCGAGAGGTCGGAGTGCAAAAAAAACAGTGGTGCCGCAACCGGGCCAAAAGTTAAAAACATTAGTTTTTGGATTTACTTGATTTTAGTATGCCCTCCCCCCCTCGGCGCCTCTCGAGGGTATACATTGTATGGGTGTCAGAAAACATTTTTTCCCGGCACCCTTGCTTCGGGGAAAAAAAACGATTGTTCTTCAATTGTACCATGCATCTACTTCTATATTTGTTGCCTTGACATTGACAACCGCTCTTGTCTCTGCCCGGTGCCTTCTTACATCCGTACCACTGGTGGTCCAATTGATTCGGACGCCTCCCGTGGTCACAGGCCAACTACCCACAAAGGGTACACAATCCAATGCATATGACATAGTAAGGAACCAGACCATACACCGGAAAAAGAGGAGAGCCCCCAACAAAAAAGAAATCACATGCTTACCATACCCCGCAGATAACTTCACACAACAGATCCGTGGCACGCATATCCTGGGCCGCAGCGCATCACTTCTGGCGACGTGTTGTTCACTGTTTTACAGCAGGAATTCTCTTACATCTCTTAACGTACACATATATTTTCTGTGAACCATACACACACATCTCCCATATCTCCCATATCTCCCATGCCACCGAGAAGAACAAGTGTAAACGGTTGCTGCTGCCTGGTTCGCAAATAAAGCAAGCCCGCCTGGTTCTCGTACTCTAGAAAGCACACACTAAGTGGTGCCACGAGCAAGCGCAACACGCAAGTGAAGAGAATCGCTGCAACACACACACACGCCACAATTTCGACTTGATTCACTCCTCTGCACCCAGCGCAGGCCCGAAACGCAGCGCTTTCACCCTAGGCGTGGGCGCTAGGTGACTCGATCGAAATCAACACGCAAAACAAGGATGACGTACGCTTAGGGTTAACCGCCTCGTGCCGCCAACATGTACCCAGCTTCACCGCAATTCAAAACTCTTAATACATACAAACGGCTGGCCAGGATCGACGTTACCTCGAAAATCAGCTATAATACTGTAACGGTAAGCGTAAGGGTCAAGGATGTGCGACGGTGGTGGGCATGCGATGCACAACCCACCCCCCACAACCCCATCCACCACGGCCCAATCAGAGCACAGCAACTTACAACGACAAAAAACATCAGGGAACCAATGCAGTAACTCGTCACCATGACAGGCGGTTGAATAGCGGCGTCTAGCGGCATGCCTGGCTACAATAACCGGGGCGGCGCGCGCGGTGGGGGTTGGGTAGTCATGCACGTTGTGGGAATTCCACTGCTTGCGTGGCCTTGCATGTCAGTTCGCGTCCGATTGTTGCTGGCCTTGCATGTCGAGGAACCCTGGGGAAAAAACGCGGTGCAATAGGTGCAATAGTCGCAGCAGCAGCAGCAGCAGCAGCAGCAGCAGCAGCAGCAGCAGGGCAAGACGACACAGAAGGTTGAGGTACACGTTCAATCAAACAACACGGCCGCGCGAAAGAGCCTGAGAGGCTGCATTGGTTTCTCAACAAACACCCCACCCTCAAATCGATGGCACTATTGCAAACCTGACATACATACAATGTACATGATTCCCACGCGTCCGTGAAAAAAAAGGAACCAATCGTCCTCCATCTAGATATTGTCGAGACGCCATCTCCACGGCATTTTTTTCAGACAAGCTTGTTCTCGTTTGCTACCACAGGTAAGAAGAAGGCTTTCACAACAGGGGTAACCCCTGACAACTATAATACCAGCTCCCAACTGCCTTCCCACATCTGAAACGGTGACCGCGCTCACCTCCTGTTCCGAGCTCGATGTCATCTTCGACGTCCGCGTACTGCTGCTGGATGCGCTGCAATACGTCGTCCTCTGGCGACCAGAAGCCCCTCCCCTTCGCCTCCAGCATGCGCTTGAGGATGTTCTGGTAAGCTTCCGGGTTGGCCTTCCTTAGCTTTGCCGCCATGTCGTCGTCGAGGGCATACCTGTGGGCAGTCCAGAGAGAGAGAGAGGCGGTTGGTTGCGCATGGACGGGGGCGGGAGCGTGAGAGAGTGTGATGACATCTATTGCACTGTAGGGTCAAAATGATAACCCAACTTACGCTCGTGTCGACAGAGGTGGGAGGCCGACATTTGTCGCGTCATAACGGTCGCGTGGCTTGCTTCCATTTCGTCCGGATCACCGGTCTCAAAATACACCTACAACCAAGTTGCTCTACAGGTGCCACCGCTGCAAGACACAAATCATGATGAGCGACAAAAACGTCCGGCACCGGCCGAGCAACAACGGGGACCTGAACGAAAGCGCCGTGGTGTTTCCGCTACGGCTCCAAATGAACCGCCCAAAGCGGCACTTTGTAGACCATATACATAAAAACACAGAAGGACTACCCGTTCGGGAACTAACCACAGTCAAAGTTTCTATTGTGTTTTGTGATAGTGCGTGGGTTTCGCGTCCAGTCTCACGTGTCAGCCGCGCCGTCGTAGACCCACTCATCCGTGAACCCGCTGGTTCCCGACCAGCCAATCAGAGCAGTCATTCGCTGAGAAATTTCGTACGCCCCTCCGCTGCCCTGCCTCGGTTGCAGCAAGCGAGCAGGCGCAAAGGCGGGGGTCAGGGAAATCAAAACGGGCCGCCGTTTGTACATGGAAACAGAGACTGTGAGGGGAGAGCTTTGCCGCACTTTTTTTTATGGGACTGACTCTACAAGCTTTGCTGTGGCTTGCGAGGCGTGTGTCTCGGGTTAGGATGTTGGGGGGAAGGTATGGCCTACTGCCTTTTTTCAAACTGCGCCATGAATTGAAAATAAGAGGGCGAGGCCTGCGCTTCACGGCGTCGGATCGAAGCGGAACCTCAAACTCATCTGGCAGGTATCTGGCACTTCGCGTGTTTCGGTCAGCTCCTGCCAGGTGTTGCGTGAATCAAATGGACTGGTTGGCATGTACATGAGCAACACACAGTATCTGCCCGATCTACATCACCCATGGAAATGGACGTATATCAGCCATG
This sequence comes from Ectocarpus sp. CCAP 1310/34, assembly GCA_902602495.3. Taxonomy (NCBI): domain Eukaryota; class Phaeophyceae; order Ectocarpales; family Ectocarpaceae; genus Ectocarpus; species Ectocarpus sp. CCAP 1310/34. The sequence continues at coordinate 12,112 of CACKRE030002783.1, read as the reverse complement.
GACATGGAAGTACATCAGCCATGCACATGGACGTACACACGGCCATCCACCCTAGCGTCTCCTTCCCAACCGTGTGCGGCGGCTCGCACCACCAGCAAATCACCTGAATTCACCTCACCTGGTTGGACATAGCCTCCGCCCACTTAGGATTCAGGAGCTTGCTCCGGTACTCGATCCTCAGCGTAGCCTCCAGCTCCCTGGGGGCAACCTCCTTCCCGTAGGCCTCCACGACACTCACGCCCACTCTCTTCGCCAGCTGCTGCCCATCAGGGTCGGCGTCCTTGGCTTGCCGGCTCTCCGCGGCCTTCTTGAGCGCACCCGTATTAGCGTAGTACTCCTGGATGTCCGTGAGCCCGTACTCCACCGAGTCGATCTCTTGGACGATGCGTTCCGTGCTTCCCAGCAGGCTCTGCGAAATTCACGCACACACGGAAGCGGGGTACAATTTTCGGGGGGGAAAGGAGGAATGAGCGGGGGGGGGGGGG
>CACKRE030002781.1:0-15439 GCA_902602495.3 Ectocarpus sp. CCAP 1310/34 | reverse complement strand
CCTAGGGGGCACGCAGATAGCTAAATCCCGATGGGGTACGTCCTATGAGGATATACCTACTGACGTCCCCCATCATGATCTACACCGACAGTGTACTCTATCTGTGTCGTACAGCAACACTCCTTAACAAATGTGCAAACAAAGGTTGACGCTGAGGGGGATTGAACCCGCAACATCTGCCACTGAATAACCACACATGGATTCCTTCTGTCAAACTTTAAGACAACGANTCCCGATGGGGTACGTCCTATGAGGATATACCTACTGACGTCCCCCATCATGATCTACACCGACAGTGTACTCTATCTGTGTCGTACAGCAACACTCCTTAACAAATGTGCAAACAAAGGTTGACGCTGAGGGGGATTGAACCCGCAACATCTGCCACTGAATAACCACACATGGATTCCTTCTGTCAAACTTTAAGACAACGAAAGGACGCGTCATTCGAATACATACGCATCTTCGTATTTTTTTCGCGCTTCGCGCGAAATAAATATATATCGTCCCCGGGTTGCCCTACCCATGGTCGCTGAGCCCACAGAAGTAGCGAGCGGCCTGCTGCTGCAGCTGTACATGACATGTAACCGCGTGTTGGTATGGATACCTCTCATCTACCGGCGGTCCATCAGATGCCTCAAAAAAATCATGTGGAGAAATAGAGCCAAGCCGCCCGGCTAGGTTCACTCAGGGAACTTGTCGCGGTATGTACGTGGGAAAACCGTCATGATAGCTTGGTCTTCGGGACATTAGACTATTACGCACTGTACTGCTGTACATCGGTGTTGTTGTCTTCACATTAAAAACCCATTCGGTCGCCAGTTAATGTCTGTACTGATCCAACTGACGCGGACGCCTTCCTTCCGCGTTCACACCCGGGTTGCAAGGGGCTCCGTACACCCCATTTTTCTTTTTTTTGTTCTCGACCAATGACTCACGGAACCCCTCGCAGCTGGCCTTCACCATAGCGACCAACCGAAGTTTCTCAATAGCTCCGGCTGTAGTTGCGATCCAAAATTAGGGCAGCCCTCTATAGAATCGTCGTGGACACCTCTAAAGTATAGTGGCGTTGAAAAGGTGAAAGGGATCGCACCCGCGACGGACCTCGGAGCGTAAAGTCCGCCAGAGGGGTGGTATCTTCCGTAGAATCTTGCCTACCTGTCCTGCGTCTCCCTGCAACGAGAGAGGGATTAGGGCTGCGTGGAGAGATCTCTGAGGCGAAACGGAGGAAGGCACTGCCGTGCACAACCCACCCAAGGTATGAGCACTTCATGGATCAGAAACATGGGCGAAAATCACTGATAATCGGGCGAATCCAGAGACAAGATCATGTGCGGCACGAACCACCCGGGTGCAGCGGCAGCTATAGCTCAGCAGCAGCTATAGCTGCTTCGTGCAGGCTAAGCCGCCCTTTTGCCTGCACCCGAAGGCAATGGTCCTGTACGGTTACCAACCGCGACGCGTGATGAATGCCGACTCATGATAGGATTGATATTGCTAGATTTAGGGGCGGGCGACAAGATTCAATCTTGTGTGGTCCCCAAAAAATTTAAAAATGAAAATGTAGTCTAATAATATTCTGTGATAGACACCGCTGCTGTTGTAGACACCGCTGCAAGCAGGGCCGGTTTACACGACGCCCCGCGACGAGGACTTGCCAGAGAGTCCAGCTGATATCGTGCATATTTTTCCCTCGGTTGCACGAGAGAGAGTCGCGATGTCGTCAGGCTGTCGTTGCAAATACGCAGCGTTAGTGTAACATAAACGGCGCCACTAGACTCGTTTTGCAGTGTAGGCTATGTAGGTAGTGTACACTACAGAGTGTGGTCCTGCTCCCTTTCCGCAACTTTTGTATTTGCGGCGTTTCTGCAGAGGGTTTTCTGCCGTGCGCTGGATGTGGCAATAAAACAAACCTTCTTGACGGAGAGTAGCGCAGCGGAAACGTGTGCTGTTTCGTCCTGATGGATGATGCGTGCCGTGTACTACACGAGCAGGAGCGGAGGTCTGCGTCTTGGTTATTCTCCCGAACGGGTACGCAAGTAGCCCATGGACGATCGAAACAAGGCGGTCTTGGCCACCATCGAAGACTCTATCGATGTTTTTTTCGCGAAGAGAGAGGGAGGTACGGAGGCGTGGAAGAATGGCGTCTCTGCCCGAGAGGTTCAAGGTCTGGTTTCCTTGGGCGCCAGTATTCCCGACCCCTTCGCCGGTTTCAAGCTGAATCCCATCCCGGAGGTGAGCACTATTTAGTCACCACGGCGCCATACTTATTCGAAATGGAACTGGAACCACGGACTTGGTCGGCACGAAAAACTTACACAAGCCTTTCGAAGCAACATGTCACAATGCTAATAAACCCTAGAGCAGCAGTGTGCGGCGGTTGGAAAAAGGTATTATCGTTTCTGTGGCAACAAGTCCGGTGTGTAGGTTGGGTGCACAGGATGCGACCTTAGCCATATCAGGATCCGTATGTTTTTTCTTCCCGTCGAAATCAAATCGGAAATACTTCAGGCAGATTCGGGGTGTTTCAACCTGCCTGAGGACATCGACAAGCTTGCCAGTCGCTGTTTGGAAGGGGCAGCGACATCTGATGGTGGGGGGGTGGGTGTTCCCGTCGTAAACGAGGGGAAAGGCGCGTGTTTCTGGATCGCCCTTGCATCTGGGGCGCTCAACACCCGTTGTTCCACCGGGGGTGCTGCGCTTGCTCTCCGGACCGGAGCCATGCGTATGGCACTGCTGAAGTGCGAAGAGTTCCTGAGCGCTGACGGGTACCTGGCCGAGTACCGTTCTGGTGACCTCTTCGACACCAAGGAACACGACATGGTGATGAAGCTTGCAGGTCGTGTGTGGCCGATGAACATGTCGGCGGACGTTGCCCGCCTGTACTATCTCTGTGCTATCCGGAGTAACTGCGGGCCTTTCAAGTATAGTCAGCAGGCGGTCCTACCCTGGGCAGCGGAGGTGCTGGGCTTGAAAGTTCGAGTTTTTCACCCAGGTGGGTGTTTGTGGGTTATTGAAGTGCGGAGTCATTTTCAGGGTAGTCCGGTTGTCAGCGTACTCTTGGCGAGACTTTATGAAAACAGCCGTCGGTGAGCATATCTAACACCTAAATATTCTCGTGTGCACGCGTGATTGTCGTGCCGCAGCCGCTTCAGTTTCTTTGGTGGGAGGGAAATGGAACAAGAAGTATTGGATGCCGCTTTCCAGCCTGCGCTCAGGGCCCCATGCGTTGGCCCAAATGCCAGCCGTCCATCTTTCCCACTCCCTTTCAAGGGATGGCACCCCGTTCACCTCGATACAAGGGTTGGGCCGGCTACTTGGTCGTGGAGACAGGAGGGAGTTCTCGCATTTCGTTCTGCTCGTGAACACTATTTCTGTCGGTGCCATCGAGAAGGTAGGTGAAACGGGTAAATTTATAGCGCTGCACGTGCGTTTGCCTGGCTGCAACAATTTGGACGGAGGTCCTTGGTTTTTGATATGCCGTTGAGGTAACCATACGCAATTGGTAAACTGTGCAATATCGATCTGGCCCGCCGGTTGTTGCTTGTCCTGGGTGCCCGAATTTATAGGTGGATGGAGAGGAGCGCGACCTGCGGGAGGAGCTAACCTCGCTGGAGGAGCATGTTAACGTGGAGACACGGGACAATGCACGGAGGGTTGGGGAGGCAAAAGCAGAGGAGGCACGAGCTGTGCCCCTCAGACAGGAGGAGACGGCAGCCGCAAAGAAGGGGAGAGACGGTTGGGGCGCGGACTCGGACGAGGGGCCGGAGGAGCGTGTTGCCATGGAAACGAAGGCACGGCGGGCCGGGGAGGAAGCGGCCCAGAAAGCACGAGCTATGGCCCTCAGACAAGAGGAGACGAAAGCCGCAAAGAAGGGTTTAGGCGTTGGGGGGGTGGAATCGGACGAGGGGGGGAGGGGTGCATCCGCCCGAGAAGCGATGCCAGGGTGCTCCACGTGGACGCGACGAGGGCGAAAGCGGCGGCGGAGGAAAGTCTCGGGGCGCCGTAAGCAACGTGTAAGACGGAGGCAATTGCAGCATTGCGACGGACAGGGAAAACGGGGTTGGCGAAGGAGAACTGCAGGCGCTGCTTCACGCCTGCCAGGTCTCGCGAGGTACGCGTTCTGAACCCGGGGGGGACAGGCGGGGAGCCAAGAGAGTGGAGATCATTTCGGTGGACACGGACGTGTGGGTTGCGGCGCTTCTGCTATATGCCGTGCATGAATGGACAAGAAATGTGCGCATCGTCGTGAGGCAACAGCGGGGGTTCGGGCGTGCAGGTGAATGTGTCACTCACATTGATACGCTGGACCTTTTCGAGGGCATCGTGGGCCTGGACTGGCCCACCGGCTTCTCACCCATGCAGCGTTGCTTGCCGGTGATTGCCGCCTACACCCTGTGTGGAACAGACTTTTCGCCGACCCTGCACTCGTTGACTTCACATTCGATGTTCAACAGTTATTTCCACACCTTGCAGAACCCCCAAGTGCACAACTTTGTCAAACCGCTCGGTAGCAACTCTTGGGAGGTGTTGTGGGATAAGAGCGAGTGCATCAAGTTTATTGGTTTAGCGTATTTCGTTAAAAATAAACGGCTGTTCGACCCGCCGATGCCGGGTCGGCAGGTGAAAGACCCAAAGCGGGAGGGGCAGCCTGATGCGTTAGAGCCTTGGATAGAGCACCTTGTTCGCTGGACCCACGTTGAGCATTTTAAGAAGGCCCAGTGGCAGAATCAAGCCCCGGAGTATGATGTGATGGCCCTACACGTAGATCGAATGATGTGGACAACGGAGTACTGGTTGTCGACGTCCATGGAAGAGGATCGCTATCCTATACAGGTTCCAGATTGGAATGGGAAGGGGTACATCAAGGACGAGGGGGATGGGAACGCTTTAATGCACCTACGCTGTTCGCCGTGGGTCACTGTGAAACCGGGCCAGGGTATTGCTGTGACGAAATGCAGGTGTTCACCAGAAACACCCCCTGCCGGGTCTAAACGATGCAAATCGTGCGTGTGCACGACGGTGGGGTTAGGGCTTTGCTCACAAATGTGTAACTGTTCCTTCGTGTGTGGGCTTCGACCAAAGACGGCAAGCGCGGGGGGGGGGGGTAGTACATCAGACGCGCCTGCGGGGGCCGGGGCGGGCAATGGCACGTCAGAGCAGGGAGATAGGGGGCAGAGGCTACCTGGTGCGCCCGAGCAAAGACCGTTGACAGCGGAGTTGGATGACATGTCGGGGTACGGTGATGGTGCGGATATGCAGGGCGACGATATCGATATTGAGAGTATCGAGGAGGACTTTTTTGATGACTTGCCAGGACTCGATGCCAGCGGAGATGAGTTGACGGCTTGCGGGCGCCCCGCCTACGACGTAGAGTTGTATTCTTTCGGTGAAGAAGTTAGTGTTTGAGTCATGTTCGTGTGTGTTGCGTAAATTTCTGTCTGTTTAATTTAGGTTCGGGGCATACAATTTGAACACCTGTTTGGGATGAAAAACGTGCTGTGAGTTAACAATATTTTCCCATCGTGCTTCGTGCTCTTGGTTACAAAACACGGGGGGTTCGACTGGCCATAAAAAAGATACGTACACATAGACGCTTGGTGTCGTAATTCCACTTCCGACCTCACACTGTTGCTAGGCAAAATATGGGGACAAAACAGAAGCACAAACAGTCCTGCATAAAATAAGTCGTGGGCATATAACCCATACCAACAAAAGACCGCATGCAACAGAAGCGGCCGCGGTTGTTGCCAGCGAAAAACCAACTTCTTCTTCCTATAGGGATCCTACCCATCCGTGCAATATGGAAACTACAGCTTGGGGATACTGCTGAAACTGGTGTTGGATAAAATTAATTCAGGGGGAACCGCCTGCACTGCTCAAGGGCGAAACACCAGCCTCGTCGTCACATCACGTGATGCCGTCTTGTACCACACTCCCCAAAATTCCCCCATCAGCACATGTGCTGGCTGATACGTAGCCCTCCTCAAGAAAATGCACACCGAGGGCGGGTTTTGCTGAAGCCACCCCCCCCGATCCCCACAAGGCTCCATGAACGACAACGGCAACTTCAACGCTACCCCGTGCCCAGCTACCGCCATCGCCGCCTTGACGAACTCTATTGCTCCTTTGTACGGCGGGCTTGTAACGACCCAGTCGGGACGCCGAGCGCCACTCGAGAGGTAATCGTTCTCGAACGTGGGCGCGGTGGCATCCAAACTGGTGTCTGATGCGGACCTTGCGACGACAACAGCGGGGTGACAAGAAAGGAGGCAGTGCGCATTATTCAAAACACGTCAAACAACACTGCTGTACACAAAACTTGAGACGAACGCGTGGAGAGGCTAACTTTCGAAGCTAATAGTGAAACATTTGAGTAAAAGTCAATGCCACACAGGAGGCTTGCAACGAAAGAGCGACACCACTCCTCACCTGTTCCGAACGTCGTTCGTAACGACACAGCAGGTACGCGCGAGGGTGGTTGCCACGGCGTCCCCAGACCCACCGCACATATCGAGTACAAGCCCTTCAATGATCACCTCCGCGAGCAAAGCCTTCACCGCCTCGGGCGACGTGCAATAGCGGTCGAGGGGTCGGCGTTTGAAGTGCATGGTCGGTTCAGGAACACGGCCATCCTTCCTCTGTTTGCGTTTCCGGGGCTGCAGGCGCTTGATGGCACCCCTCTCCTTGTCTTCTTGCTTCGTGAACAGGTCAAGCAGGCACCCCCCACGCTTGCAAAGATGAAACGTATGTTCGACCGAAAACTCTAGTTGCGGGAAACGCTGGGAGACACTGACTTCCATGCTGAACTCTTGAATTCTATCCCGAACCCTCAGCCTAGGCTGGCGGAGACCTGCACCATCGTCTTGGCGACGGCAGGCACTGCAGGTCGCCGCCGCTCTCGGCGAGAACATTCCTGCCAAATGGAAATACAGCAGGGACGGCCCATGGTTTATGCGATGCTGATAGTGGTGAACTATTGCTAGACATGGCCCAAGGCTCAGTTTTACATAGTGCGAGTGAGCTCCGCTGGTGTCATCGTGACAACCGCCTTACCCCTCACTACAAACACACGAGACCCGACGCAGGGGGTGGAGAATCCGCAAGATACACCGCACGAACATGGTGTTCAATTCGTCGCGACTACGGCACAGGTAGTGGCGATCCAAAATTAGGGCAACCCCTGGAGGCTTCTTTTGTCACATTCCTACTGGGGAACGAAATCGCCAGTCGATTTCGTTCGTTCCTCGGGGCCGACCTAGCGTCTGAAGATGACCTTCTCGTGCGACGGCGCTGCTGTCATTTACGGAGGGTGCCGGAAAAAACTCTTGACGAAAGCACTCCACCTTACGCGCTCCAAGAGAATAACGAGGACATACCAACCACTCACCGAGGTTCAACGTGATCTCCTTCCTGTACTCCGTAGGCTTTGTCGCGGTCCGGGCTGTGTGTGCTGAGAACTCTGGCCCCAAAGGTAATGCTCTCGTGGCATGCGCGCATGGCGCGGCGAGTTTTTTTGTGCTGGCCCCTTCCCGGGTACCGTGTCTGCTGAGCTACCATGTACGGAGCCCCGTGGGGCCTTTTTTTTTGCTTTTTCCACCGCGTGCAACCCGGGTGTCACAAGCCAGCAAAATACGCCCAAAAAGGTACACACCTTTCTTTCCTAGAAACCAAAAAATATAAATTGGACCCAGAAAAAGCGATTCGTTTTTACCCAACCAAACGACAAAGAAAACCAACCGAGATTCAGACGATAGACCCCGCGTCAAGAAAAAAATGAAAGAACGAAAGACAGAAAGAAAGAAAAAGGAAGAGAGAAGAAAGACAAAGAAAACAAAAAAGTAAAGAAAGGAATACAGGGAGAGGCGATTTTTTCTTCGGGTAGCTCCGCAAGTCGGTATTGGCGACACCTTTTTTTGTTTTTTGATGGGGAAAATAAAGTAGCTAAATATGGTCGTCGGTATTGGCGACACGTTTTGAAAAGGGGCACCGCAGGCGCCACGCCCACCCGTCGAAGACTGCTGTTACATACCGAGGGCGGCGACCTTTGGCGCGGTGTGTCGTGTACGCGGCGGAGAGGGAGGACGTGTGGCATGGAAGGTAGCGAGGAGCATGCTGCGGGTGAGAAGGCTGTCGCTGCTCCGGTCGAGGTACCTCAACACCAAGAGTCACCTGCAGTAGCAGCAGCAGCAGCAGCAGCTCAAGCTCCAGCATCACCAGCAGCTCGAGCGGCTCCAGATCTCGCTCCTCTAGATCCTACTCCAGCTGTCGCTACTCCAGCAGCAGAAACCGACGAGTATGATGATGGTTTCGTTTTTCAGAGGAGCTTGAGCAGACGTTGAAACTGGCCGAGGAAGAGCACCGTAGACGTGAGGTAGAGGCAACGGCAGCGATCGCCAAGGAGGCAGCAGCACGCGAGCGCGCTATACCAAGATTGGCGAGATTAGGTTGGCGCAAGAGGCGATCCTGCGGGAAACAAGAACTGGGCGCCAAGGACGATACCCGTGAGTAGTGTTTGACAAGCTGGTATGTAGGACCACCTGTGGAGGTTCGGGAAATGCTGCACAAGATACCACACCCCTTGACTGATTTCAAGCCCCCCGTAAATAGTGAAGCAGCTCCGCAGCAGAAAAGTGGCGGTGATGACAATGCAGGTGTTGGGACAGGCTTGTCGAGCTTGCTGACGATGAATTGCTTCAATTTTTTACTTTCTCTTGGTCAAGGATACCAAGCTTCGCAAATGGTTAAGGGGGGGTGGTATCCTACATGTAGCCAATTGGTGTTGCTCTCTCATGTCGTGTGCTGTTCGCACCGAAGGTATTGATGATGTGCATATGCCCCAGGGGAAAATATTTGATTTTACTTACAAGTAGACAAGAAAAACAAAGCTTGTCATGCACGAAGCATGCAGTTTTGGCCGGCATTGTCGCTTACCGTGGGTATTTTTTCTTGGTCCTCGCTCTGATAAAATGATTCAGGAAACGAGTTGAAGCGAAGAGGAACAAAGCAAAGGACATCATCGCCGATCTGAACAAAGACATATTTTGCCGGGCGAGAAGGAATGGCAGCCGCCTAGCAGGGACGCGACGCTTGACGTTGCTGCCACCGACCATAACGCCGCCCATTTGGCTGGGCCGACGGCGATTGGCGCCCATGGTAGACATGGTGGGGCGCAGGTTTCACAAGCCGATCCCAAGGTTGGGGGCAAGCGTAGTGAACAACGGGATCGGCCGGCGGCCACACTTTGCGAGTCAGATGATGAGGGGGATAGCGAGGACGAGGAGGACGAAGACGCCCGAATGGCGAACTACTATGCCCTTCCTGATGCTGCGCAGGAAAGGATAAAACAGGCACCCGATTTTCAACCGTTGTTTTTCTAACCTGAAAATCGATTGTCTCCAGGAGAAATGGTGTCTGGTTGCATTTCATGTTGGCAACGTTTCTGCTCGTAATTCTACACTCGATTCCGCCGGCCATCGAGGACGGGAGGACTTTCTTCACATCGTCACATATCAAGTTTACGTACCTATGTACTTTATTCAGTTCTGTGTATTCAGTTAGCGAGTCATCCGTATTTTTGTTTTCGCCGTTACAGATCATTGCTCTGCTGCGAGGTGGAGGATTGGTGAAGGCACAGTCACCCGTGTTCCTTCCTACCGACCCGGTGAAGGGGTCGTCGAGCACCTACCTGTCTCCGTTCCTCTGTCCAACCGTGTATGTCCATGCGTGGCATCGCTACTACGCATCATGTGGTGTGCCGAACCAGCCTCCTTGCTCGCGATGTGGATGGAAGGCAGTGACGGACCGCAAGGCAAGAGTCGGTGACGAAAAAGCGTGGTAGGATAGAACGAAGGGTCGTAGATGGGGATTGAGGATTGTAAGTAACGTCCAGCATCGGGCTCGTGTGACAAGGTGTTGCTTCACTCACAGCACTGCTGCCTGCCTGCCTTATAGGTGATCAACAAGGGATGGACGAGAGGCCGCCGAGTTTCGGGCATCTTCGATGACATGTTCATGATCGGAACCAAGCACCACTGCGACACGTGCATGGAGGCGAAGCAGAAGCTGAAGGTGTGCGGTTTACACAATCTAAAATCGGGCCTGGCTACTGCGAACTTCAATCTGTGCGCGGCTTGTTTTTGTTGTATGTCAGTACTTATACTTCACCAACGACACGGGTTTGATCTGTCAGACACGTTGCGCTTGTTGTGTACAGGCCCGCGCCGACGAGTGGAGAGGTGACGATGACAAGAAGCAGCGGCGTCTCTCAGCGTGTTTCTCAGCGTGACTGCGGTGCCCCTGGCCGCAGGGTTTTCTGGTGCGCGTCGAATGCACGTGCGGTTGGCCACCACGCGAAGAGTTACTAGGGGTAACCCTAACACTTCAGGTGGCGGCGCAATAAGGTGCACCGTATGTGGCCGTAGGGCAGGGGGATGGTCGTCGACAGGGTCCACGGGTTTGGCGACAGAGTCGACGGCGGAGAGTGCGGCATCTACCGTGGCTGCGCGTCCAGCAGGAGCAACGAACGCCGGTGTGCTCGGTGTTGGTGTCGGGATCGGGGCAAGGATGGCAGCAACGGAGGCCGTCCTCCCTCGCGGTGGCAGAGCAAACGGCGATAGCCAAGAGGCTCTCCCTGCAGCCGCGGCCGAAGACGCGAGCTGGCCTGGCGGTAGCCGACCACGGAACGGCGGGGGCGTTTTCTGTGCTCCACCAGAGGCAGCGTCGGTGCTAGACCAACCCGGTGATGGCGCTGCCCTCTCTGCGGCGGCAGGACCACCGAATGATGGCGGGGCTGGTGGTTATGGAGGCTCTCTTCAAACGACTGTCCCCGGCCGTTTGCCCTCAGCGGCTATGCTGGCGGTGCCCTCGGCTGCTTTGCGGGCGACGGGTCTGGTGGAGGCGCCAGCTGAAGCGGCCACCGACGTAGGTCACCGTGCCAATGCAGTACGCCAGTCAACGGGCGCAAGAGGGTTGGTAGGGGGGGCACCGGCAGCAGCGGTGGCAACGGGGCCGAGAGAGACCGAACGACAGAGGATCCAAGAACAGGTCCATCATGCTGAGAGACAGGCGACGGTGCCGGCATTCGAGGGAAGAAAGAGAGCGAGCAGCGAGCTCGGGCTTGACGGACTTGACGGCGAGGCAGGTACACCAGCGGCGACAGAAGAACGACCGGAGCAAAATCAACAACAGGTGGTCGTGGAAACGATCGTCCCAGTCCAATCTGCGTCCCCAGCAGAGAGGAAGCGGAAGAAAGCAGATCAGAGACGGCAACAAAGACAGAGGAAACGAGAACGAGAGCAGGCGCTGAGGGAGGGGGAGGGGTTGTAGCAACAGCAGTCGCGCTAGCGTTGCACGTTTGTATGTACATGGTGGACACGTTATGAGGATCGTGTCGTTTGCAGCCCAGCTGTTTTTTTCATATTTCCTCCCCATCAAGCACTTTGACGGAGAAGAAAAGTTACGGGTTGTGGGTAAACCATTGAGGATTTGGACATCATTGATTTGGACACCAACACGTTTGTTTCCCGTAGAGAGGGGTGGGTGGGTAAAGTCTAACAGATCGGTCCATTTGTTTCCGGGAGAATGTGTTGGGTTTTAGCTTTCTTGTCCAAGAAATTTCGCAACTTCATTGAACTTCAACAAGTTGTAATCACGCGACGCTCCACGCCAAGTCGTTTGTACTGGGTTTTACAAAAGCAGCCATCGTTAGCGTGTCGCAACAGCCTATGATAGGGATAGAGGGGGGCTTAGACATGCCCCACCGGCCTAGCTAGTACCCCGCAAGCGTGAACGGCTAGCGATCAATCTCGCGAAGACGACCTCAGCACCGTGCTGTGAAGGGGTGGCCAATATTCCATCCATTATCATCCTCTTGTTGACTACGGCCAACTCAAGTGTTCTTCTAGTCTTGGTGCATCCATCGCAAAAACAGTATTTCAAGCACCGTCTTGGTTTTCGAGATATAACACGTCGAAAATCGCCTCAAAACGGGGCTGGGAGAAGACCAAAACCCGAACAAAAACGCCGCCCCAAGAACTATGAACTTTTTTCTTTTTTTTCTTTTTTTTCCAGGCGCTACCAGTAAAAAATCGCCCAGAGAGGTCCACCGGAACAACAACGAAATAGGCAGCTACTACTACTATTACTGTAACGCGACACCAAACAGACGAGTGACATACTACAAGGGTTAGTTAGCGATGCGACGGAAAAACTTAGGGATACGTTCTTATCCCGCGGCTGCTGTGCTGCTGCAGGTATAGATGGGCAGCTAGGCGTGAACGCAATGGTCACACACAAACACTTGTCGGAGTAGCACTTTCGCGCTTTGCCGCTGCTGTGAACGATAGCTTCTTCGTGTGTGGGGCATCAGGCCGAACTCGACTGTATTTGCATGCGTTCTTCCTGCCCGCGATCAGGTTTGGCCCCGCCGTCGGCAAAAAATGACAACACATGCCGCTCTCGAATTGGCACGTGGGCGCTTGGGTCTGTCTGTTGTGTGTGGTGTACGCGTCGAGAGTTTCGGTTTACAGAGTATGCCTTCATCGAGGTACCCAATAAACAACAGTTCATTCAAGTCCGTTAAATCTGCGACCTTTTAGCATCCAGGACTGGTTCCAGGAATGCTGCTGTTTTTCGGAAAATAATATTTTGAACATCTGAACAGTCAAGCTCCAGACCGGAACTGAATATTATTTTGTTGTATGTCGAATCCTGCAATCGAACTCAAAAAGCTGGTTCACGCTTGAGCCTCCGCGCGCCCTCCCCCCCGCTCTCCTCCCTTTCGCAGCGACTTGATCGTGTTGGTAAGCTGCTCGCCGAAAAGAAGCCTTGGCCCGCCTTTCTGCAGATCACAGCTCGGGCGACTAAGGACTAGGAGGCTTGCCCTACCCCAGTCCAGGAGGCTCTGGCATGGATGGCAACGGCTACAGTTGGGGTGCTCGACATTGCGAGCGTAGGGCCCTTAGTGCCTGTGTGCCAGGCCTTCAAGGCTTTGATCGAGGCTGCCGAAGGTGCAGCGGAATCCCAGGACAAGCTGCAGAGATTGGTACCCCGGTGCACGATGCTCACCACCGTCTTGATTCAGCACCACCGAGCGGTTGGTCCCCTCGCCCAGGTGCAGAAGCCTATGAAGGACTTCATTGTCACTACCAACAGTCTGGCGGCGTTTGCGGCGAAATGGGCCAAGGGTGGCAAGCGCAGGGCTTTTGTTTTGCCACCGTACCGACCTGTCGACTCTCGCCGACTTCGAGGAGGGACTCCGCGGAATCACCAACGACATCGCCTTGGTGGACGGACTGGAGCATCACCAGCTTTTACTGGCCATGCATGGCCACTTGCGCCCCCCGACGTTGCCGGATATGGCCGCCGTACCTCGAGGCGCGATCTCCCTGACCGATGCCCACGTTTCGCGGCCTTTGATGCTCGAGAGAGCCATTGATTATCTAACGAACACGGCTCGGGGCGACGCGCCCTGTGTGCTGACCGGCATGGCAGGAGGGGGAAAGTCAGTCCTGGCGTCTGCGGTTGTACGGGATGAAAAAGTCCGTGAGCACTTTAGTGCCGGGATATTCTGGTGGAGGGTGGGTCGTATATCGAAGGATCGACTCCACGAGTGGTTGGAAGGGCTTGTTTTGCGAGTGGCATCAGCTTCAGGGACTACGCCCCCCATGCTTGGCAGCGTGGAAGAAGTGACGTTCTACCTGAAAGCATTTTGTGCCGACGCCGAATCACAGCGCTTGGTCGTGCTCGACGACGTATGGGAGCCGGAGGTCGTTAACGCCCTTCAGGTTACCGAGCTGCAGCTGCTGGTCACCACGCGCGACCGTTCGGTGGTGTCAATGCCGGGAGAGTGCATTGAGGTGGGGGATATGGAGGAGGACGAGGCGCTGGAGGTGCTGAGAGTCGGATGCGGAGCACCCAAGAACCTCGAGCTTCCGCGTCTGCAGGCGTTGCAGGTGACCGCCTGTTCAGTCGATTTTGACGTCTTACTGCGGACACATTTGGGTTGCTGCAGCATGTTGCTATGCCCGTCTCACATTCTTTGGGATGGCAGAACCGGTATTCCGGCACGATTAGTGATGGATCCCTTGTGTTTGGTGTTAAGGAGTGTTGCTGTATGGCACAGATAGGGTACACAGTCGGTCTAGATTAAGATGGGGGACGTCAGGAGGTATACCCTCTTAGGAAGTACCCCATCGGGACTTCGCTATCTGCGTGCCCCCAGGTTGAGGGCAGTCGGGTTCGCCTCACCTCAGACCTGTAGCAGACCCGCTTCTGCAATAACAAGCAACCTTCCCATCTCAACGTGCTCGTGGACAAGAGTGTCTACGGCAGAATCTACATCTACTACATCTAGGAGGCAAGCCACCGTCGGGCGGGCATTCCTTTAAACTTGGCGTCAATCTGGCAGGCACGGTAAGAGAGAATTGGACGCGATTCTTCCCTTTTCGTGCGCCGAGGCACGCTTTGCTCACGACCACCACGTTGCTTGTTGTTAGGTCTCACCACCCACGAGAATTTAGACTTCGCCCTTATTGGCGATTACCTGCGGGATGCCGGCTCATGATGCTTTCGCTCGTCGCTCACGAGACTGGGACCTTGCTAGTGATACGCGCATAGGAGGGCGCCGCGGTGATTCTCCCGATTTTTCTTACATGAAATGCCCATCACGAGCCATTTTGTCTGCTTCGGGAGTGCATGAAGTTCTTTCTGTGGCGGATACGTTGTGGCGGCAGCGGCCTGAGCTGCAACCCCTGTTTAGTGGGGCTCGAGATGACAGCATGCTCCCCGCTTCTACTACTGCTCCTACTGCTTTTGTGCCGGCTTACCGGCCTGCATCCCCGGACTTCCCCGTGATGCTCTCTGATTTGACTCTACGTATTTCGACATGGCGAATTTTATGTGTACACAAGTTGGGCGTCCGTTACACCACCGATCTGCCCTTCATTTTTCGGGAACAACTCACTTTTTTTTTTGGGCCATCGGCTATGCATGTAAAAGACCTCGAGTTGGAGCCTTTGCTGCCGCGCAAACCCACAGCGGTCTTTCCCCGCACCTCAGCGCCTGTTGCGGCAAAACGTCGTGCTGCGCTGCGCGAGTTTTGGACAGACAAACTAGTCTCCTCGTATAACACAGGCCCTTTTGTGCTAGCTTCTACTGCTGTTGGTACATGGCATGGAGTGCTTCTGGATGCTTTTTATGATTGGTTGGATCCGCTTCAACCAAGGGTACATCAAGCTTTTCTGGCCGGGCGTATGCTCTCTTGCGGATATCTTCGCTTTCCGTTTGAACCAAGGCAGGACCCTCCGGCCGTTGCACCCACTTTTACCGCGTCTTCTGTCCGTGGCTCTGCTGTCCCTGGCTCTGCTGTTGCCCCCACCGCCGTGGCCCCCGCCATTGCTGTTTCTACTCGTGATCGGGAATACCCCGGTTCTCTCGC
>CACKRE030002775.1:141897-152274 GCA_902602495.3 Ectocarpus sp. CCAP 1310/34 | reverse complement strand
GGGGGGGGGGGGGGGGGGGGGGGGGGGGGGGGGGGGGGGGGGGGGGGGGGGGGGGGGTTCTAGCCTGCGTGGTGCTAACGCCTCGCCTATCCCTTACGAGACCCAAAACGCTTGTCGAGCTGCACGGGGAAAGAATCACACACACAGGAGCAGAATAGCATATTTTTTTTTGTCCCCCAACCAGCAAACAATGTGTCAAAGTATGAAAAGCAGGCCAGTGGCACCACCTTTTGCTGAAAAGAAGAAACAAGGAAGGATTCTGATCAGGTACGAATTAGCGTGTGTTTGTCACCATAGCCCCACCCGTCAAGGAGGGGCATATGACTGGGGCGGCATCCACAGCGTGAAGCTCATCATCTCAGAAACCAGCACGTTTAAAGCTTCGCGCACACGCAACTGACACAACTCAACCGATACGCCAAAACTTTGCAACAACACGACCGATCTCCCGAATCTCCGTTGCTCCGGCGACAATCCACCCTCTACATTTCACATGGCTTCAAAGGCATGTCATCGGATGAGCTTCTGATCAGCTACGATTTAGCGTGTGTTTGTCACCATAGCCCCTCCGTTTGGAGGAGGCATATGACTGGGGCGGCATCCACAGCGTGAAGCTCATCATTTCAGAAACCTCCCTCACATCGTCAACATCAGCGACAAAAAACATCTGTGTTGCCTGCTACTGCTGTATTCCCTGTCGCGCTGGGCATACTTAACGAATCAAGCCCGAAACAGAGAGATGATGAGAAAGTAGTGTCTTCAAATGCTTGATAGGTGTTCCTGATCAGATACGAATTAGCGTGTGTTTGTCACCACAGCCCCTCCATAGTTGGAGCAGGCATATGACTGGGGCGGCATCCACAGCGTGAAGCTCATCATTTCAGAAAAATTGCTCACATCGTCAACATCAATCAAAAAACAACATTTGTGTTGCCTGCTACTGCTGTATTCCCTGTCGCGCTGGGTATACTGATATTATCGAGTCAAGAATCAAGAGATGGAATCAGTGTCTCGAAATGCTTGATAGGTGTTCTGATCAGATACGAATTAGCGTGTGTTTGTCACCATAGCCCCTCCACAATTGGAGGAGGCATATGACTGGGGCGGCATCCACAGCGTGAAGATCTTCATCTCAGAAGCAACAGAGGGAGAGCAAACAAGACACAGCAGGCAATGACAGCACCGTCCGCAGACTGCTACACACACAACGTTCCTACAGCAAGGCGTGCACGACAGAAGCTACGTCTTGGGGGTGACGGTCTGGTGTCAGGTCCACTCGGCATTGGCAGGAGGTGGCACGGGCGGACAAAAGGTTGCAGAACCCTTTCCATACCACACACTCATACATCGACCGTTCTATCATCGACGGGAAGCCTCTACAGCTCCGAGAGGCACGGTGACTAGAAAACATCAAGAAAGACCCTGGTACAACCACGGCATGTCCCACCCGGTGCCCCGACCTTGGCCATGCCTGTCCCAGGAACGGAACTACTTCGTCTCGTCTCGACAAGGCGCCTGCCGCCAAGTGACTTCTCACGAAACGCGACAACTTCAGGACGAAATACAAACCCGCCACTGGACCATTGATCCCACCTTCCGGGAACCGTGGTCATCGGTCTTCCACAGCGAAGGTATGCAGAACATGAGAACGCCCCCCCCATCCCCCGAACACCTCACGGCGCTTCTCCGCGCTTGGTGATGTGATCGATCGCCTGGTCCGGTGAGGACCCGGCTTGCTCGTCCCGACTTCCAAGGTCCGAGGTATAACGACTACCGGTGAGGCGTTGGCGGCTATGAGTACACCTCCCCCCCCTGCTTACCGCTTCGTCCTCCGGAGGCGCCGCCTCATTGGTGGACTCCAGCAGGCCCGCCGTCCTCATGGCATGCTTCCGCCTCATGCGCTCCATGGCCTCCTTCAACGTGTCCTCCATGCTGTTGGGCTTCTCGTCGGCCTCTCGCGACTCCTGCGGCGTCTCCATCCGGATCTCCTCCATCGACTTCATGGAGTGGCTGGCGTTGTCGTCCACCTATTACATGAGGGTGTGTGTGTGTGTGTGGGGGGGGGGGTGTACTCATAGTCGTGCATGCCGTGGTCGTTAGACCATTGACCACGCGTCCTCGAGAGTGCGGAGCATTGTTCCCACAGGACCGATCACTCATGGCCAATCGTTCCTTCCGTTGGGGGGGAGGAGGCGGGAGCACACATGTTTTGCATGCCTCTGTTGTTAGCACATTGACCGTGCGTCCTCGAGAGGACGGAACCACCTACATGGGGTGGGTGGGAATACACAACGATCGCGTTGGAGTGAGCTTGGTGGGTACTTCGAAGCGCGGGAACGGTGGAGGTACCAGCACATCGTCGACTTCCGTTTGATTCTACAGAAAGCAAGGGGGGTGGAAGGTCTCCCCACACATCGCGAATTCCTGTTTACCCGGCAATCATCCGTCAATCAACTCTAATAGCGTCAGCCTGTATCAACCGGTGTCCATTTGCCAACGCATCTCTTGCGACACGCCGCAAGGAAGGAGATGCAGGCTGCGGGGTGAAATAATCCCCAACATATCTGGCCGGTGCGGGACAGCGAGTCCTGTCTCCGTTGAGGGCAAGAAGAGACCCCACGCATCATACCTGCGCCGCGAGACCGAACTTTTTCCACTGCGTGCGCTCCAGGCAAGACTTGTGCACTCGCGTGTGCTCCGTGAAGACCTTGACCTTAGTGGTCCGCTTCACCTGTTGTTGAAAAAATCATCATTGATCGTTGCTGTCGTGGCTATATCACTGATACCGTTGCAGTGTTTTGTTTTTTTCGCAGCATCAGTTGTGTTGCGGCACCAAAAACATATGTGGTGGTGCCCGCTGACATCGTGCCCCTGTAGCAATTGCGCGATCGGGAACGAACGCTACATACCGTGGGCAATCCACGTTTTGCGTCTCGAAGGCATGCTGTGGCTGGCATTGGTGATGAAAGCTTCATTTTCCCCATGTTCCCGTCACAAAAATGCAAGTTGTGACTCGCTGTCTACTGAAGGTCCATGGACGGGTAGCCTGGTCGCGGGCCTCGTCACGAAGCCAGTTCTTAGTTGGAGTGCTGTTGCGGCTCAATGCGGCACGGCAACAAGTTCATTGGACCAAGCAGCAGCACGATTGCAGCTTGTACAAGCGCAGGGGGTAGCGAGAGTCACGGGCGGCAGTGTTCCGGTGCCGAGCTCCGCGGCGGAAGCGAGCGAACGAGCGAGTCAGCCACGCCCCTCCCCACCTTTTTACCTTTGCACCATTGGCGTTGAAGTGGTACTCGACGATGCTCTTGACGCCGTTAGAGTCCACCGCCGACTCTTGCCGAGGGGGCAGGTAGTCGTCATCGTCATCATCTCCCCACGCTTGTCGTCCAGGCATGATGGAATTAACACTTGGACCACAGAGAGGTTGCAACAAGGAGAAAGCAGAGCAAAAAAATGAATCGATCTTCGTCACATGAGCGAACGCGGGAAAAAAGGGTGGATCGTGGCATGTCGGAGGGCAGCACACTACTCTTTCTTCCCCGTGGTTGTATTTTGTCGTCCGTAATTTTGGCCGACGTGAGAGTGACGTATGTACCTCTCAGCGCGCGCTTATTGGCGACGCGTTCGATGGAACGAAAAGCAGCGCTGGGTCTACAAGGCAACACGAGGGTGAGGGGCGTTTGTCGCCCACTGCCCATTGTACAGCAAATGTAACTACTGTACGACTGCTGCTGCATATTTTGCGCACGAGAGGCGAGATATGCACCAATATTGTGCCAGGTGCATCTCCGAGGGAGCTCGGCCAACCCACACCGACCCAAACGCCACCGCCTTGCCAACATTATCGCGACCGGAAAACGTGGCATACACACCGCAGCAGTTCTCCCCCTCTCGTACCAAGCTCCGCGACAGGTGGTGTTTTTTGTTTTGTTTTTTGTTTGTTTCTCTCCCATCATTGGACTCTGTCGTCTGCCCCTCTGGCTCCTATCCTCCACTTCTACTGGCTAGACGACCCAACCGGGGTCACATAGGAGGGGGGGGGTTGGACCCCCTCCTGCGGTTCATGCCGGAGGTATTCTTATCGCGAGAAGGGTACAGCAATCCCTTCCCTCGCGACTTACGACGTCGATTGTGGTTTACTAACAAACGAGCTTTGCAGCGCGTCGCTTTCATCCTAGACCAGGAGTTATTTAGTGAGAAGAAAACTCTCCCTGCCGGGACTCGAACCCATGACCTGGCCCTTAGCAGGCTGCGAGGCTACCCACTAGACCACCGGGGCGACCGGTGTGTTGGTGTGTGCACTACTGGCTGTGCACAAAATGCTTGCGATATTGAAATGCTCTGTGCGCAAACACGACGACACAGTACACCAGCAAACAGAAAAGTAAGGCCCATCCACCCTTTCCTTTTCTTCGTATGGTCGTACAATAGATTGTCATCGGGTGCTTTTTGCTTATGCATACCAAGGCGTGTACTCGCGGGGAGATGAGTGAGTCCTCACGTACGTCCAAAGGTTCCAGTTCAAAATGGAGGGCGTGCATCGGTGTGTGAAAAAATGTTGCACATGGTAGATGCCACAAACCCAACAGGGAAAGGCAACCATTACCTTGCAAGGAAGGAAATTTTTTGGGCATCAACGATATGGGACCATAACCTGCGTGGCTTGCTTAGGCCTAAAGGACACTCGACAATCACCACGGCTGAGCAACACGACAACCATCCACCATCAGGGTTAGAGCCATACAGAGCCGTCGCATAGGCAAAACACAGGACGCACAGCAATATAATCAAATAACTCACATAAACTGACGAACAAAGGTAGTATGACCCAGCGGCTGCTGCCGTATTACTTCTTCTCTCTCGCTTCGTAGGGGTAGCCGAGCTAGGCAGAAGGGTGTTCAGCGGCATACGATGCCAACGATGCACCCACGGGGCGACGCGCACAATAATCAATTTTATGAAGGATATGTTGATGAAACAGAGAACCCCCGCAACCACCCAAACTTAGTTTTTTTTTATTATAGGTCATATACCATTGAAAAATATAAATATACAATGAAATTGGATTTGTTGTGTTGTTGTTGTTGTTGTTGTTGTTGTCTCCACTTGTTGTTGTTGTCTTCACATTAAAAACCATCCCGGTCTCTCTATCCAGTACCTCCTTCTGTCTCAATCTCTGCGTACTAATCCAGCACTTGACTCGGTCAATTTCCGTGGTCACAGGCTAACGTACCTAGAAAAGGTATACCAAAATAAAATGGACCCCAAGGGTTAGCAGAGCGATAAAATACAAGAAAACAAATCAGAAACAAACAAATAAATAAATAGTGGAACGTGCGCAGCAGTGTGTGATGTAAAGAAAAAAACAGCTGCCAGTCTGAACCAGCTGTAGGTTCCGCCGCATCAACCTCATGCTCGACCTTCCAGCTCTATTGCTGGACAGCCAGCATCACCAGACACCAGCCAGGCTATCGAAGATCCAGCAGAGCACCAAGGGTCAGTCCAACACACACCACACCTGAATTTTTGTGTAATAGTTCAGAAAAACGTGGTGTCATTGGTAAGGCGCAAGTAACCCAAGAGAGGTTTGGACTGCACAAAGCGAAGCCGAGAAACACGGCCTGTGCTGGGATCGCGAGCTGCAATGAAGCCGTGCGGTGCGACGTCTGCGGTGCTCACAGCGGTGGCCGCGTGCGTGGCGTACGCTTTCATATTTTGGGGTGGGCAGCAGCAGCGGTCGAGGTCCGAGGGCGGCGGGGAGTATGAGCTCGGGTCGGGCAAGATGTTCGACTCCATTGCTCCTCGGTACGACCTCATCAACAAGGTGCGGCAACCGCACGGCTCATGACGCCTGTTGGGTGCACACCAACACCATGCACGGTCATGCGGTATCGAACAGCAGAGACAGTGGCAGCAGAAGTGATTAATGTAGTGGTGGACAGCCTAACCAGGACAATGCGACCTTTGGCCGGTGGTACTGCTGCCATATGCACCATGATCATGAGGATCATGCGCACACCCGTCGTGTGCACATGTTTCCGTTCCTGCAACTGGTGCCTACCTAGGGTGTCACGGCGGTGTGTACTGCTGTATATTTGGCGCTGCCCAGGCCATTTGGACCCATCGGCATTCCAGTTTCTCTTAGGTCGGTAGCTACTATGTACCACCAGGCACGTGGAGGGCGGATGTCGTGTGGGGTGATTTGCCGCCGATGCAGCTACCGGTGATTACGAAGCGCTGTTGGTCGAGAAAATGGGCTCGAGAGACACACCCATGTATCCACACGCGGGCGATAAAGTATGCAGGGAAAGGTTAGACCACGCGTTTAGTGGCAAGCGTGCGTAATCCTATCACACTATCAGATGGCTCCCTTGATTCCCTCGTCACATCTAAACGCTCATCATCCATCCTTCCTTGCCCCATGGCTTGCGCGTACATGCTCGCTCGTTGCTCTCTGCCCTGTTGACCGTGTACTTCTGCCTTTTTCTGTCCAAACAGGTGATTTCCCTTGGGTTGGACATGCAATGGCGAAAAGCAATGGTTCGAGGCCTCGAGGTGAGAGGATAATCTTCGCAGTTGTCAGTCAGCGCTCTTACTTGGTAGCAGGGAGTCGGTGCTATTTCGAACAGGGTGAATCATAACATCAAAGTTGCGGCACAGAGCGTGACAGCACCTCACAGAAAGAATGACCGTTACCATCACCGGCAGCTACGGAGAGAGGGCCCGCACGCTTCCCGCTCACTGGAGTCCTTCGTGTTTTTTCTGCTTTGCTCTGCTCTGCCCATTCTCGGGGCGAACAACAGCTGCGAGATGGAGACCGAGTGGTAGATATGGCCACGGGGACGGCAGACGTCGCGATCATGATTTCCGAAGAACTGGCCAAGCTGGAGGGGACCCCAGGCGACCGAGGAACGATCTCGGGAACGGTCGAACCGGAGGTGATCGGGATCGACCCTAGCGCGAGGATGCTAGAGGTGAGTTTGACGTTTGAAGGTCAACTGTATCAGACGTTCACACCTTGGTCGTTGAACAGCACACATGTTGCTTGGGGACGAGTGTCGCATGTTCCAGCCCTGAAGCCCGAGGCCGTGAAGGCAACAAGTTGCTCCGGAATTTCAATTTGATTGGTATGGTGGTCGCACGAGTCAGCAATCGCTTATTCGGGTAGCCTAGGAATATTTGGGATTGGTGTTGGTAGGAAACTACACTTGTTTTGATATGAACGACCTGCTGGAGGATTTAGGCGTGCACCCTGGAGAGGTGCTGTGCGGCGGCTGGCCTGCTGAAAGGAGTACACCACAATGCCCCAACATCACTACCGGTTCCTCCTACCCTTTCCTCTGAATGGGTTGGTTCACTTCAGCAAGGGCCCTTCCTTGATGGAAGCATCAAGCTAAATTTTGTGGGTTCCCACGACGATCTGTCGGCGCCGTCTGTTCCGTGCTCGTATCACCTTGTCCCGGCGAGCGAGCGGCCCGGAACCACATATCCCCGAAAAACAGGGGCTGTTCTTCTTTCCGTCCGAAGGTTACGGTGGCCGGGTAGAGCGTCCACCCGTTCGTCCATGTGTGTATGTATGCATTTGTATCAGACCTAGCCATCCCGGAATCGTCGTCTCCTACACATTTCAGGTTGGGCGGGAGAAGGTTGCGGAGGCGGGGCTGTGTTCTCGGATACGCCTTCAAATCGGGGACGCTCAAGATTTGGCGGATATCGCGGACGGATCGGTGGACAAGGTGAACGCTTACAGGGGTATGATTCGGGGGGGAGGGGAGCTTGGCGAAGTATCATCCTGGACTATTCCGTTCCTGGGGAGGAGGCGGGCGTGTCTGTTGACTCGGCGGTGATGCATTCGCGGACTCTATCGGGGAGGTTTCTGGTCTGTTCGTTTATTTTGTTGGTGTGCACGACGTTACCCTTGATACTTGTCTGTTTGGTGCGAGGTCGGTGGTGTTTGAGGCGTTGATGTGGTGTTGCAAATCTCGCAATGCATGGATTGGTTTATCGCGTCTAGTCCGCAGGTACGAACGTGTCCCTCCCGTCGTCAGGCTTTCTTCCTGAGCCCCCTACAATCCTCCTACAGTGGTAGCAGACCGTCACCTTCCACCTTCCACCTTCCACCTTCCACCTTCCACATTCCACATGCCACATGCCACATGCCACATGCCACATCCCACATGCCACATCCCACATGCCACACAAACTTCACCTCCCCTAAGCACTGCGCGGATGCGACTCTTCCGTTCGGCCGCCCATTTCATCCAGCTGACGATGGCCTTCGGGATCAGAAACGTCCCCGATCGACCTAAGGCCTTGAGAGAAATCAGGCGCATCATGGCAACACCAGCGCTAGATGCGGGGGCACATGGGGCGACAGACGACGCTGGCGGTGCGGGAGGACAAGCGTCTTCGTCTTCGGTTGTTGCGATTCTAGAGCTCCAGGACCCGGAGTCGGGCTTGCTGGCGTCGGCGTCAAGGGCTTTCATAAAGTGCGTTGTTTGTGATTGGCAACGCAGCAGTTTGCCTCGGGCAACCGTGCTGGTCCGCTCTAAGAGGTTCTCGATTTTAGGGTGGCGTGTCATCGCCATGATACGGGACGGTGCGTAACGAGGACGTTTTTGTTTATCTGAAGACGTATGAAGTGCGGTATTTTCGACCAATTTTCCAACACTGGCGTCTCCGTCGTTGTCGTCGTAGTCGTCGTTTTGTTTCCTGGGTACAGTGTTACCATGTGCTTTGCTTTTGGCGTGTACGCTTTGTGAATGGGAGTGAAAGCACCGCACCCGCTCGCACGATGTCCGTTATGCGAACAATCGAACTTGGGCCGTTAAAACTTTTTTTTCTGGCGTTTTTTGACTGCGCTATCTACGTTGTGTCGACGAAAACATATGAATGATATGGACATCATTGCAAACTCGTGCTTCGCCTCGTTGGCTTGAGGAGATGGGAGACGGAGTTCCGTTCGCCCACGACTGGGATGCCCATGATTGTGCCAACGCGCAACGGTTCGCACTAATTGGAAATAGGTAATAGTGAAGCATTCAAGAGGATGAGCGACCGCATACGACGAAAACCGAAAATTATGTCGCTGGAAGAATCGCAAACACATTTTGTTTGTAATGACTTGGACGTTCGCATGATACTGCTCGATGGCATTAAAATGGCCCTAAGCAGGGATCAAGACAATAGATTGATGTTGCCGGCGTGCCGACTGGTCTGATCATGTTCCACATATGTAACGTTGTTCCCGTTTTGGTTGTAGGCCCTTGTGAAGCCGCCCCCTTCGTTCTGCCTTTTTCGAACGACTTGTGACTATTTTTGCGGTTTCACTCCGGCCAACTTCACAAGGAGCCGCCGTCACCTGCCTGTTGGCTTTGAGAATTTGTACATTCAAAATGCCACAATATTTCGGTGGGACACAAACATATCCTACCGAAGCCAATTTTTCACCCATTTTTCTTGTCTTGTTCCTTTCGCTCTTGTGCGGCAACTGTCGTGCTTTTTGTAGTGTTTCATTGCACTTGTCGCTGTTCGATTGCTCTTATCGCTCTTCGATTGCCCTTGTCGCCGTTCGAGTTCCCTGATCGCTGCTCTGTTGTCTGTGGGGATATCGATGTGCCGAGACAGGTACGGGGCGCCCTTGTTGGGCTGGGTGATGAGCGGCAACGGAGCTGAGTACGGGCACTTGAAGAACTCAATTCTCAGATTCCCCTCGGTGTCGGAGTGGACAGCCCTGATGGAAGACGCAGGCAAGATTCACCTAGTCGCGCCGCTGCCCCCGGGTGCTTACGGGCTACAATCTCTGTTTTTTTTTTTGTTGTCTTTAGCGCGGTGCTCATGTGGAGTATGTAGTTACGGGACTGCCATGCTTGTTTGTGTCGTGTACTCCTTGTTTGTTATCTTGGAAGCTATGTAGAAACGATCAACCTCTGCAAGCACCGCTCGTAGGTGCTCCTCCCGCACGCGTTCATGTACCACATTCTTTTACTTCGTCCCCCGAACATCACGACGACTGAATGGCAAGCCCGCGACTGCGATCGTGAGTTTAAGTCCTTGAGAGCACGGACCAGGTTTTCTTTGTCGTTAGCACAGGTGGTGTTTTTGTCAGTGTCGTCTTACCTCCAGCCCGGTGGGCTGTACGCGTTTTCTTTCATGTATCTGTTGATGCTTATTGATCGTATTCGTGTTCTGTTTTTTCCCGCTCTGCCCACACTCATATTTCTCCCATAACCCCCCAATATCGTGACTCTTCTGGTGTGTGCGGCACCCCCGATAACGCAGCATCCCCTCTATTTCAACTGTGAAGGAACAGGCTGTTGCCCCTTGATCGCGTCAGTTTTCTCATGTGTATGTGCACGACCCCCCCCCCCCCCCCCC
>CACKRE030002775.1:106038-133815 GCA_902602495.3 Ectocarpus sp. CCAP 1310/34 | reverse complement strand
CGGGTTCTCACCGGACCAGGCTCTCACATCACCAAGCGCGAAGCGCCGTGAGATATTCGGCGAGTCGCATGAAGGGTGCGCTGCATCCTGCTAAGGGTGTTCGGCATCTTGTGCTTACTTCCTTGCGTATGGATGACAGCTGGGTATGACTTAATCTATTTTCTGGTGCTTTCACTTCCAGAGACATCTGTAAGCACTGTGTAACTGCCTAGAGGGTGCTTGACCATTTTAACACAACGTGGTGCGATCATCCCCCTTGCGCGGAGTGAGGGTTATCGACCACTCGACCACCATTATGGTTACCGCCAAAAAAAAAACAGAGGTAACAAAAACCCCGGTAACCTGTTGCCCAGTTCACGAAGTGAATTGGCTTATTGTACAACGTCATTGCCAAGCGACGAAAACACAATCCCGATGGCAAACACCGGGGGGGGGGTGCGTACTCATGGTTTGCGTGCCGTCGCGGTTAGGCAATTGACCGCGCATCCTCGAGAGGACGGAGCAGACTAGATCACTGACGGCCAATCGTTCTTTCCTACGTTGCCAAAGGTGGCTCAAATGTTTCCTCTTTCATCTTGGTAGCTGCGTGGAGGGACGGGTTCATGCCTGTTGTCCCCGAGATTTCTTCGACGATAGATCACGACCCGCTTTCGAGACGGCGAGTTACCGTTGCCGTCTTTCCTCTGGATAGGATTAAAAATTCCTGGCGCATGTTTTTGTCGTTTTGTTCACAAATTGCAGCGCGTTCTAGCTTGTCTCCTCGCCTGACTCCGCCACCATCTCGTCACAGGAAGACACTAAAAACTCCCAGAGGAGCGGTATCTGTCGCTGCGCAACGTGATATCACGAAGGAAATATCATTGTGACCGGGGCTTGGCTCGTATTTTCCCCCACTTGAAAAAGCCCACAAGGGATTGTATTGGAATTGGTATAGGTTGTCCCGTATGGACGAACGTCACCGTATTCCAAAAGAGTGTCAACATCTGTGTGCCTTCCCCCCATCGAAAGGTAGTCCCGCCCGATTCAGAGCGCGTCGAAGTTTGGGTGCACCCTTGTGCGCAGCCTGCTCTCGCATGCCCGAGTTGCATTGGCCCAAAATGCCTGCTGTCTAGGCTACAGACTTC
Organism: Ectocarpus sp. CCAP 1310/34; assembly: GCA_902602495.3. Classification (NCBI taxonomy): domain Eukaryota; class Phaeophyceae; order Ectocarpales; family Ectocarpaceae; genus Ectocarpus; species Ectocarpus sp. CCAP 1310/34. Next base: position 132,691 of record CACKRE030002775.1, on the reverse strand, counting down.
AAATCTGGCGCGGGGGCTTGGGTGGGCATCAAACTTAGGCAGCCCAGGTAAACATGGGACCTTGAACGCCGCTGATCTCCAGCAGTACATGCGGAGAGGTATGTACGGACGGTGCCTGCGTGCTGAGCCTCGCGGCGGTGCCTGCGCGTGCTGGAGCTAAGCCTGCGCTCACCTGGCTGGGCTTGGGGACATTGTTGTACACCTTCCAAAAATCCTCCACGGTCGAGAACTCCGCAAGGCTCTGCATGCTGTCTCCCCAGTCCGCGCTGGACTTTGCCACCTGTTGGACGGAGGATCAGGATAAGCGAGATCTCGCGGTTGGCATCACTTTCACAAGCTGGAGAGGTCGACGTTGCTGCTGCGTTTGCTGAGAGATGTGTACCAGAGGTGATACAAGACATCACCCCCCCCTCCCCCCCGGGGTTTGCCATCGGGGTTGGGTTTTCGTCGCTTGGCAACGACGTTGTAAAACAAGCCAATTCACTTCGTGAACTCGGCAACCAGGTTACCGTTTTTTTTTTTTTACCTCTTTTTTTTTTTNGGATGATCGCACCACGTTGTGTTGAAACGATCAAGCACCCTCGAGGCAGTTACACAGTGCTTACAACTGTCTCTGGAAGTGAAAGCACCAGAAAATAAATTAAGTCATACGCAGCTGTCATCCGTACGCAAGGAAGTAAGCACAAGATGCCGAAAACCCTTAGCAGGATGCAGCGCACCCTTCATGCGACTCGCCGAATATCTCACGGCGCTTCGCGCTTGGTGATGTGAGAGCCTGGTCCGGTGAGAACCCGGCGTGCTCCGTCCCGGCTTTGTAGGGATGCGAGGTCAACGGTCTAACGACTACGGCATGCACGACGATGACTACACCCCCCTCGCTGTAAGCGATTCCCAAAGCTCGATTTTTTTCTACGGCAGAAAGAGTAGTGTCGTCCAAAACGGTGGCGTTGGACCCGTCTCGTCGACAGCTTTCTGAAAACGTACCGTTTGATTTGTGCATGCTCTCCGTGGCGAAAAAATCGGGCCTTGAAAATCGGTCCAGTGGTGTGGTATCTTACGTCACCAGCATACTGTACGGTACCAGTACGGTACCATGGGGGTCCCTGATTATCTAGTGCCATTAGGGGCCCAGAATTTTCACCGGCACTATTCGAAGTACTGACAATGACGTGGAAATTCAGTGCGTGCCCGCCGAAAACACCGGCCTTAGTGCGGGCATTTGGCAATATTCAACCGGCTCTGAACAGGGACCCTTCACGACTGCTGTTGTACAAATCGAACGGAGGGGGGTTGCGGGTATTGGACCATCCGCGTCCGGGGCTCTAAGACCATACCCAGGTTGAAAGGAAGTAGGGGTCAAGTCCCGACCAATCATGAACGCAGAGCGGGGCGTGGCACTTTGACACTAACATGCGACATGCCTCTCTGCCACTCACCCCCGCGCCCGCCTCATCAACAACCTTGCTGAGGGGTACGAGAGCAGCCGACACACCGCACGCACCCACCAAGGTACAGAGCAAAATCAACGAAATATGACCAACCACACCTTGTGTTCCCAAATACACCACGTGTTCTGGAGCGGGTGAAGCTGCTCTGCACTCCCATTTGCCATGACTGCGCCTTTGGTTCTACCGCCTGCTGTGTTTCTGCGTGTGTTCCTCTGTTCTTGCTGAGGCCGCTCGTGCCTTTTGCTACGCGCGCCGCGCCGAATCCAGGCGACGGGAGTACCCCCCTTGGACGACGCTTGTACAGTGCTGTAGTACACTTTGCGATGACCCCGACCTGAGGAAATCGAATGTGCCCGTTGCCTGTTGCTGTGGTTGCGTTTACCCATGCTGTGTAAAGCAGCAGCATGGCAGACGACTTTGATAGTGCCAAAGAGCACGATGATTTCGAAGGGCCAGGTGGTGTCGTTGCCGATTCCGCTGCTGCGACTACTATAAAGGACGATGGAGACAGCATTTACCACCGTTTAATCAAGGAGCAGCGGTTCGAGCTGGAGCAGCTCAAGAGGGCGGCGAGGGAGGCTTCGCCCAGTAGCAAGTGAGTGAAGCTCTGACATTAATTCAATACAATTGGCGGTACCCGTGTGTGTTGCAAGGTCTGTCGGCGAGGTTAGATTCGTATGTTGGGTCTTCTTTATAAGTGTATACGCCGTGATATCTAATGCTGTACGCCGCAGCAGCCGTTATAAAATTCAAATACTGCGGTGTACAACAGGAGTTGTTCAGTTGTACATGACGTGGGGGCGGCATGCATGTTGTCGACGGAAAGTGAGGCGTGGTTTGCGTCTTGTGGCTATTGCTGACACGTCGTAAATGGGGCAGACTCTGTGTTTGATCAGGTTGACAACGACGGCAGCTGCAACGTTTCATGCACATCCACAGATATCCGTAGCCAACAAACACACACAGAAGTACTTTCATTTTCGTGGGCATCTCCAAGCTCGCACGTTGACTGCTGCAGAAGCGACAGACATGCAACACGCCGGCGCCGGTGCATCAGTCGGTGATCGCGACTCAAGGCCGGTGCTCCGTTCATCTTTCGCAGCCTCTCGTCTAATCGTAGTGGTGCTTACGAGCTTCGTGATGATGGGATACCCCGCGTTAGTGCGTCAAGCCACACTGGCTCTATATTATCTCTGTTGCCCCGGATGCATCAGTAGACTACACCATATTCTCCTGCCCCCCTTTTCAGTATTTTTATGCTTGCGAGTTCGTAACAAGTTCATCTCTATGCACAGACAATAGTCCAGGTTATAATTTTGATTTCCAATTTCCTGTCCTGTCGGACCCGATCATCCTTCTTATGTATGTCCGCGCGTTTTGCACCCCTCTCCTGCTTTTGCCCGTGAACGATTAGACATGCGCTTGAGCGCCCTTCCTCCGCCACCCTTAACGACGCCGAAGACACGCTACCACCGTCACCCACGAGTAATATCAGACCACGGATAGTACACAGCGATACCCACGCCAGTGGCGGCGGCGGCGGCGACAGTGGCTGTGAAACCGGTAGCACATCGTACGTTGGGGAGCTTTCGGCGGGAGGCCGGCACCATTACGGTAGCAGCACCGCCGACGGTGATCGCCTCGGCGGCGGAGCCGAGGGTCAGCGGTATGCCGGAGTCGGCGACGTTGGTGGAGGTTTCTTGGCGGCAATAACGCGAGAGAGGACGGATAAGTCTCGGAGTGGGGCGGGTACCAAACGCGGGGAAGAGGAGAGCGGCGGCCGTGCTAGCGCGGACGGCTTGGGCGGCGACAGCGGGCGATTCTTGCGAGGCGTTCGCGACCCTTCCAAGGCCGCTGCGGATAGCGACACTGGCCGGATTAGCAGCAGGGGTGCTGTAGACGCGCAACTTGCTGCCTTTTCGGCAGCCGACAGCTATCACGCCAAGGAAAGGTCTTCTGGGGGCACCGCAGTTGGGTTTGACCCACTACAGACTGGCGGTGGAGGTGGTGGTGGTAACGTTTCCCGGCGACGGGAAGAACAACCCCCAGTCGAGAAGCAGCCATCATTGACGGCCATGTTGCGGCGTGGGAGTAAGGGCGACGAGATCACAACGGCAGCCGCTTGTGCTACGGGCAAGGCTTCCGGTACCGCCCCGAAGGCGCACCCAACACCGGGAACGACGGCCGTGCGTTTCACCGGCGGTGATGGCGCGTCCGCCATCGCGAACGAGGCCCTCACATCGCCCGACCGGGGGCTCCACTCCGTCTTCGGCGCTGTCCCCGGCGCCGCTTCAGCCTTCGGCAATGTGGAAGAAGGTGGTGGTACCAGAGGTCATGGCGGCGGCCGCGCGCGGACCCGTACGCCGTCGGCTGCCGCCGCGGACGGAGCCGGACCCGTTGCACGGCCCCGGTCTGGTGGTGTCGGCGGCGGTGGTGTCGGCTTCGAGCCGACCATCAACGGCCGCAGCGACATGGGCCCGCCGGCAGCCATCGAACCGCCGCCGCCCCCCGCCACCAAACACACCCACGTCAAGGGTTACGCCGACAGCATCTTTGTCGGGCGTAAGGCCGCAGAATCCCCCGGGCGCCACCGCAAGGTCAACGAGTTGGTGGAGCGCCAGGTTGGTGCGGGCGGGCATTTGTTGGGGAGTTCTTGGGCCGGCGTGGGGGGCAGCAGCGGTAGCTACCATCTTGGCGGCCGGGCGGCGGCGGGTGAAGGTGGTGGTGCTTTCAGCAGCGCGTCATGGGCGGCAAAGCTTGTAACCAAGCGGGAAGAGCAGGTACGGAGTCGTCGAGCCTTTTTTGTGTTTTGTTGTTGCTGCGACTATGCAGCGTTCGGTTTCTGAGCACACCGCATCAATAATTCTTGACACCTCCCTCCCCCCCACGCCCCGCCCTGCTGTTCATTGCACCTTTTCGAAGGAAAACGTCCGTTAGTCAGTTACAGAAGGACGTCCCGTTTGAAATTCGTTTTGGCCCCCACCACGCTTGACACCCCTGCCACAGAGCGTGTTGGTGAAGCAACTGGAGCGCGAGCTGGCTTCGACGGTTTCTGCCCTAAAGGACGAGAGGCGTGAGAGGAGGGGGCAGACCGAAACGCTCAGGCGCAAGCTCGAGGAAACCAGGGCCGCCGTGGGGTACAGAGAGGCTGAGCTCCAGAGGTAAGCTTGTCGGGATAGTGGCTTCAGCAGCGGGAGGCGCCGGCCTCAGCGACGCTTGCTGTGTTCGTCGCACGTGCTGTATTCGTAGCCCACATACACCCACTTTTTTGGCCGAGCTAGAGGGGTAGGCTTGTCGGGGTACTTGCTGCGGTGGCGGGGTTCCCCCTCTTCGAGCAACAACGGCCTTTGCATCGATTCGTGGCTTGATCCCAACTAAATGCCGAGAAGAAGCCTCCAATAGGGAGGAAACCTCGATACAGACTGAGGAATAGCCACCCTTTGGGGCAGTAAGACTGCACTCAAGGGGGTTTGAGTCAACTGAACGCCTTATCCTCAAAAAGCTCAACCTGCACGCAAGCCTCGAGGAGAAATCATGACGCATGGTATAGACGTATGCAGAAGATATTACATTTGTATCGGTTGCGTCCTCGAGGTGCTCCACAGGCTCAAGCGAGACAGGTCTACCGTGAGCGACGCTGACGCTCGAAAGTTATCTTGAGTTAGCTGTCGGGCTGTGGTGCTGAGGTGTTGACTCCGGCTACACCTTCGATCACTGCAGTCGCGCATCCCCCTACACGACCACCGTTCGGGCGAAAGATTCGCCGATTTGTTTCTTATTTTTTTGTTGTTTCATCTGTTTGATGTTGTGTTCGTGGAGACCATCAAGACAAGTGAAGCCCCCGAAAGGCCTCCACACCCATTCACAAGTGCCCCAGACATGAAGTGCGTGTTTCAGTCGCAACAGAACTTAGAGAAAGTACTCTCTTTCATGTGCCAGTATCGAACTTTTGGTTTTGTCATTGCTATCGTGCCCCGTGCGTCTGCTCGCGATGCAGACGAGAGCGCATGACAACCACTCTGATGGGAGAGCTGGAGGCTCTGCAGTCTCGCTGCGACAGGCTGGTTGCCTCACGAGAGGAGAGGGCCGAAGAGGCGGACAAGACCATGGCCCGACTCCGCGAGGTATCCACGAGATCTACGTCGGGCAGACATGTTGTAGCGCCGTTCTTAGCGAGTCAGAGCGTGGAAAATGATTTGGAGTCGGGTTTGAGTTTGGGGTGCGCAATGCTCGAGGCACCGCCTAGTCTTTCCTTGTGCTTGGCGGTGCCATGTGCCAGGCCAGTCGTAAGGAAATTCTCGATTCCACCCTGCTTTCAGCTCTAGTGGCCGGCCTTTCCTGGCCTACCGTTTGGGCAAGATTTCCACCACGGACTCCAGTTTTTTTTTTGGCCGCTTGCATCTTGATCCCCTCCCCCCCACCCTAACACGCAATGGCTAACCGCTGAGGAATGCAAAACACCAACACCCCCGCCCCTCCCCCGACACACTACTGGTGCCCCGCTGCTGCCCTTGGAAAGGATAACCGCGAGCTGGAGGCTAGGTTGAGGCAGGCGGATGCTGCCGCAGCGGAGGCGCGGTCAGCTCGGGCAGGGGCGGACGCGGAAAGAGTGCGGATGGGGAGAGACCTGCAATCTGCGCTAGCAAAGGTGGGCACAAACGGTGAAGGTTTCATACCGGCGTAGTTTAAGAAAAAGAAATGGTACTAGCATAGAAGAGTTTATCCCCGTAGCTGTGACGATGAGTTTTGGACAGCGCAGGGCGCAGTGGAATAGCTCCAAGTCGGCTTTGAGTAGGAGTGGCAATCCTGACGGGGAACTTGCTGCTTGGAGGGGGGGAGTTTTTCACACGACGCGATGTGCTTTTGTGCCTTGTCCGCGTCAAGGTTTCGCCGTGGAAACGATGTGTGGCAATATGGTTCCATTCGTTTTGACAGTTTGGTGTTCCGAGTCGCACCGCGAACTTGGGGAGTCATTGAGTGATCCGTAGAACGTGCGCCATGGAAGCGAAACGCTTCATCGGCACATTTGCAACCAACAGGCGGGTGTGCATTTACACCTGGGAACCAAGTCATACCCGCTGACAATGATTACAATTATTGACCACGAGGTGTCCGTCGGCTAGCGTCTCAACCCCCGGGGCATTAACGGGGGAGTCCCAGGAGTTCCAAATTGTATGTACGCAGTAATTTCGTTGTTTATGTTGAGCTCACGAAGGGGGGGGAGGCGGATTAGGTACTTACCGCTGTCTCCATTTTTTAAAGAGGTTAGCGCTTGACATTGCCCCCCCCCCTCTTACCCGAAACGCTGCCTAGGTAACTTTACTCGAGAATAGGGCGGAGGAAGAAGCGGGCGCTGCCACGGCCGCGGCAGACAGGGCAGCTAGGGTGAGGGTTAGGGTTAGGGTTGTTCTTAGGCTTACCATCAGCATGCTGGATTTCACAGACGAGTCATGGGGGCTCGACAACTGCAGCGGCATCCCTACTGCATACCTGAGATGTTTTTCCTTTTTGGCGGCTTGGCGGGGGAGAAAAATACGACGCGATTTCCGTACCACGTTTTTTTTACTCCGCTGGGTAAAGTCGGTTTTCCTTTTGCACAGCTGTCTTCAGTGTGAGCAATGTGCCTGGTGTTCTCCCTGATTTGTTCCGCTTTCGAAGTGGACGTGCAGGATTCCTTTCGTTTTGCTGTCAGCCACGCCTGTGTCTGTTGTAACTGTGTTGTCCTACATGAGACGTGACCATGACCATTGTCGACATCGACACCAACGCTTGGGCTGATCCGTTTGGTTCTGCTCCTCTTGTCTGGTGTGTTGCCGTTTTCATGTGACTGCCGCTGTGGTACTGTATCAGGACCTTCTCGACTCGAAAGGGGAGTGCGAGGAGCTGCGGTCAGAACTGGAAACCCTGCGGAGGCGTGTAGAGGAGGAGGGGACCGGGCGTGATGTCGGCTCCCTGCGGGCACAGGTAACAACAAGGGCCCGACGTGTTGTATGTGGCACCATCACTTTTTGCCTGCCAGGATTTCGCAGACTGTTGGTTTCATACCTCAAGAATGCTATCACAAAAAGAGTTGCCATCCTTCTGCGCCGTGTGCAAGGGTCTGGATATCTCTGACATTCCAAATTTGCAGCATGTGTACGACCGCGGGTCGGAGAGGTCAACGACGCTGTTTGTAGGCATCCTCGTTGGCCAAGACTTGCCTCGCACCACGCCTCGTCATGTGTCGGCGCGACCCTTGCTGCTACAACAGTGTTCACTTCCTTCACCTGGAGTTCTCCTCCTCGCTCACCCTTGAACCTTCGCATTGCATCGCTAAGGCTTCAACCGAAGCACAACGAACGCCGACAAGCTTGAGCTTGTCTTCATGCCGCAAGGCGCGCATCCGAATTATTGCAACAATACCGAAGAAAATCGTGGCACCTGACGTTCCATTCCAAGTGGTCTCATCCGTTTCCTCTCCTCCAGTGTCCTCTCGAGCTCCGCAAGTGACAGGTGGTCCTCCCCCTCGTTACCAAACCTTCCTCCGCTTCTCAACTCTGCTCTTCTTTTAAACTCGTCTATTTCGGGGGCCGCCTTGAGCAAATGCCGTCCAGGGGATTGACCTTGTTCGTTGTGCTTGGATTCTCTCCCTCCCTCCCTCCCTCCCTCCCACCCTCCACATGGCAGGTGGCGGACCTGGAACGGCTCCTGGAGACAGCGAACCAGAGATGCGTGGCTCTCGAAGCTAGGCTGGGTTTGCTAGAGAAGGAGCTGGTGGAGGCGGAAGGGGGGGAGGTGCGCTCGTGTGTTTTCGCTGGGTGTGATAATATCCCAATGTCAAAAGAAACGATGACCGAACTGGCACCGTTATACCGCAGGATAGCCCCGACAAGGAAAATATCGGTATATCAACACTTCCACATATTGTTGTAGCAAATGTTAGAATGAAGCTGGAAGTAACTCTACTGGATGTTGTTTCAGGTGCTTTGTTAGGGCCTCCTTTGTTGCCAGTACGTACGTACGTACGTACGTACAACAGTTCTCTACCAGTCCAACAGGTGTGTTTGGCTTTCGTACGGACACTTGAGCACCGGCGACGAATCGTCTGCATCCACGTGAGTGGTGATACCCTGCATTGGTGCATTGGTGATAATAACCATGCTCCAAAAATATTGTCACGACGCGAGCGGCCTAAGCTCTTTCTTCGCCCCATGCCACACCTTCGAAGCTTCCTTCTTAGAGTCAGCTAGTCGGTCGTGAACCTATCATTGGGTGACGACCCCCCCTCATGATCGCGTGTGCTGGATGTTCCCGAACCGGTTTCCTCTTTGCGTGTTTAGGTGGAAGCACGCGCGCGGCTGAGGTGGGCGTTAGGCCAGCTGGGGGAACCTACCCCTACTCCTCACGGGCAGCCGCGCGAGCGCCGAGACACGGAGAGATCCCCCAATGGCGGCGGGGTCGGCCGGGGGTCGGCCGACAACGGGATCGCCGGCGACCCTTCGGGGCAAGCCAGCGGCGACACCGCGGAGCCTTTAGAACGGACGCCAGGGTCGTGGGAACGACCTCTGCGGTTGCTCTCCTCGCCACGAAGCGACGAAGCGGAGGTGCCTAGGGCGGGGAAAGGGTTCGGTGGCGATGGTAGTGATGACGGCAAGGGAAGCCTTTCTGGGGGGGGCAGGGGTAGCGAGGGAGAAGCCGATGCGGTGGCTTCCGCTGACGCGGTGGCGGCGGTGATGGTCGGAGGAGCGGAGGAGACGGAGTACCGAGAACCCAACTGGCGGAGCTTGGTCCCCGCCTTGTTTCCCCCCGGATGGCGCGACTTCGCGGCTAGAGGAGAAGTCGGCGCTGGCACTACTGTCGGAGTTGCGGTCGAGCCGGAGGCGGTGGGGGCCGCCTGCATGGACCGGCCCGACGGGGCTGTGGTTGACCGACCTACGGCTACGCCGGGCGGCGGGTTTGCGAGGGATGAGGCGGGAGGGGTGCGGGGGCGACATGACAGCGGTGGGACTGCCTCCGGTTTTGATGCCACCACACGGGCTGGGGCGCGGCAGTTTGGGGGACGGTCGGCGTCGCCGGCAGGGGAAATTGCCGAGATGGATGATGATGGTGATGGTGCGTCGGAAGAGAGAAGAGAGGCCGCGCTGGACCACTTGACGGCGGAGGAGCTCAGTTTCGCGCTTGAGGGAGGCGTGGGGATGGAGTACGGAGAGTGGCGGCACAACGATAGCGACGGGCAGCTGTACGACGGGATGGGGCTAGCAGAGGATACCTCTGGTACGGAAGATGGCGGCGGCTTCGAGACGGAAGGACACAGGGTGCCCCGTTACGGATACGGTGCAGTAGACGATGACGCCGTTTTCCCCGGCGGGCATGGGGCGACATCCCGCCGTGGAAATTTCCAAGATTTTTCCCGGCGGCGACAGCCAGCTGTCGTCAGGACAAGCTCATTCGAGCCTCGCAGCCAGAGAGGTGGAAGGGGAGCGGCCGTAGTCGCACCGAGCTCCCGCAGGGCGGATACCCGGCGTGCTCACGCGGACCCGTCCGCACGAAGTCGCCGCCCGCAAAACAGGGAGCCAACGCGAGCCTCTCCATCCCCTCGCACCCGACCGAACGGCGCCAGAAGGACGCAAGCATCGTTTTCTTCTTCCGCCGGCCGGGAAGTCCGGGGTAGTAGTATCGCCCCCCGGCAACAACGAGTCAGCGTACGCGTCCCCGGCGCCCGTGCTGCTACGACGCTACCGGGCCCCAGGCACGGTAGACCTCCCCGACCCGCTCCCGGTACCGGCGCCCTTGGGCGACGGCACGTGGGCGCCCCGCCTTCGCACCGGGCGCAACCGGGGGTTAACAAGAAACACAAGAGCGGGGCGGTCGGGAGTTCCTTGGCCGTGGGAGACGGGGGAGGGCACCTGGCGGACACCACGGACGTATCGCTCGGCAGCGTGACGGATCCGCGGCGAACAGCGGCGCACGGTACTAGTCATTCCGTCGTTGACGCCATCGCCGGCGTTGGACGCAGCGGTGGTGGCAAGAAATTGTCCAGGAGATATTCTTCGCAACGTGATAGCTTGAGAAGTAGCGGCGCTAGCCGCACCGTGGTGGCGGTGGGCAGAGGGTCGTCAGCGGCGGCGGCGGCGGAACGCGCCCCCCGGGAGAGAGCTTCGACCCGCTTGGCATCGGCAAGGTTAGGTGGCGGTAGCGGCGGCGCGAGGGAGCACGTGTCGCTGATGCGGAGGAGGCGGGGGCTGGGGTCGAGTTTGGCGCCGTCGCGTACGAGGCCGGGGCCTGGTGGTGGCGACCGGAGGCTGGGAAGGGGCGGCAGCGGGGGTGGGTTGGCGGGGGCCGCGGTAAACAGCAGCACCTGCGGCAGCATCCGCGCCTGGAAACCATAGCGCTCGTCGGCTGATGGGAGGACACCTTTTCTTGTGGTACTCGCTCCTAACGTATGGCAGTAGCATGTGCTCTCGTCCTGTTTTCTGATGCCTGGCTCAATGGCAAGCACACACCGCCGATCGATGGTAGGTCGAAGGCACATGTCGGCCGGCAACGGGTGGAACAATCTGTGCATTGCGAAACAGGGCTTTTTTTGTGTGAATTTTTGTTATTATTAGCGATACTCCGGCGGAAGGGGATGTCGAAGTTTTTTTCGAACGCGACAGGATGTTGACATAATATGCCGATATTTGCAGAGGGGATTTCGGACCGAGGGAGAAGGGCATTGCCGTTTCGTGTTCCTAACGGGCATCCTTTGCGTGTTGGGTTATCAGGTGTGTTGGTGCGTTGTGTTATGGTGTGTTGTGTCTCGTCCCATATATTCTGGAGCCAGTCTAAACCTTTCAATATTTATTTGCCGTATCAGCCGGGATTGCGCAGGGTTTTTATTGCTCGCGAAGAGAAAGATCGGTGCAAGGTTGCCGATACCATAATGAACGGAGAACGATAACCTGAAGCCTGCCGCCTGGCGTTTTGGAATGACCCTCAAACGCATCAGAAGTCAGAGAGAATTGAACAGCTGGCCGATCACCCCTCTTGTCAAACCGGTAGTTGCCATACCAATCTGTACGACCCCATCCCCGCCCGCTTTTTGCGACGGGCGTGACTTTGGGGGAGTACAAGTCTACACGTTGTAGACCTAGAAACGCGCCCCTTCAATCTTGTTCAGCTGATAACAAAGGCCAGGCCGTTCCTAACCGGCTAAAGGTGCATCAGATGTAACATCATCACTCAAACATCGCCCAGTAGCGGGCGTCGCTGTTACGTATTACGTTCGATTCAGTGGGGTTGATGGCGTCGGCGTGATCCGACCAGAAACATCTTCCCTCAACGAACACGACGAAGTCAGCGCCCTGGTGCGCGTGTGCGGCCGAGCAGACCTAACTTGACCCCACAAATGGTGCCAATTTCTGGGTTCCTTTGAAGCAAGCTCACAACGCTCTGAATACACACAATCGTGCGGCACGAACCATGTGAATCCTGTCGGGAAGCTACACTCCCACAATTACTGAGTAGTTCCCCGTTCACCAAAATCGGAAGAGCCCCCTATCTCCGTCGTTGACCTGCACGATCTTGCGCTTCACCTCGAGCGATGAAAATCCTCCCTGGCAGGTGGTGCGCGTTGGGAGAAGCTGAGGCCAAAGATATGTGAATCATTTCAAGGAGAATCATTGTAATTCATTCCATGCAATAATTGTACAAAATCACTGCGATATAGCACTTGAAATTTCATGACCAACATTGGAATGTCAGCCAATGAAAATGACCTACAAATAGCATTATCTTTCACACAACTTGTCACTCCCTTCCATCACGAGCACGAGTCGGGTCGAGTCGCCGGCGTGACCAGGCTTTCACTTTCACTCTCATCACATTCTCGTTCTTTGCAGCCGGAAGGACGTATTTACTTGCCTAGTACCTTAACACCAGCATTGAGCTTGCGAATCTCAAACAAACCAGACTATCGAAACTCCAGATTCGAAGTCGATCAAGCAATTGACGCTTCAATTGTGTACCTTCGCCGCGAGGTACCGCTGGAGCTCTGGGCCGGAAAAGCGCCTCGCCATATCCAAAACCGATTCCCCTGCCGGACTGCCATCATTCACCGCCGCACCCCGATCCACCAAATACCTTGCGTTTCCGAACGACCAATGCGAGTAAGGTATCGCAGTAAATGACTGCTGTACAGACCATGTTGTCGGGGTCAACATTTCGCGTACGGCTCGTCGATGCTGCAAATGCAACGGCGCGAACCTCTGTTTGAGTTCATTCATTCGCAAGGAAACTGTGCATCCTGTTGAAACTATGCAGTGAATCACTGCGCACGTTGATCCCGACCGTATGGGCACTTCACAAAGTCCTACTCGATGTAGGAATCGCTTATAGCAGCTACAGCCTGTTCCCAAGTATTGAGACAAGTTCCTCTTTCAGCCTTCCTTGCTGGAACAGTTTCGTGAATGAACCGGCGCTGTTTCTGTTCATGTTAGCACTACTTTTCGACTGGAAGGCTACATATTTTGGTTCTGCTACGTCATATTTTGATTGGCAGGGAGACTGTGTAAAGATTTCATTATGTTTTACCCCTGAAATGGCCTCCCCTTCCTCCCCTTCACTCTATTTTCACCCTCTTAGAGTGAACAATTCACCTGGTTATTTCGAGGTCTCCTTTGACCACGGCTTGCATCAACGGAGTCCAGCCAACCTTGTTCTTGAGGGTCAACCTCGCTCCCCCGATCTGAACCAGATACCTTCGCTCCATCACAAATGCAAGAAGAACATCGGGTAATGGATGTGAGTTTCTTGGTTTCACCGAAGAAGTGTCGCCTTTATCTACGTAGCACATGGTCATCTAGACTCGAGATATATTACAGGCGAGATATCTGTCATACTTTATGCAGAGCATGCAGATCGAGACGAGGAATTCTTCGTTGTCACAGAAACCTGCAGCCTCGAAGAAAGAGTGAAAAGCCATTGATTCGGAGAAGAATGGGAGAGTGATCGGATACAGGGAGGGCCAACGGGGCATTGGGACTATGGTCAGGATAATGACGCACCCGCCGAAACGAACGTGGGGCAGGCTTGTCTATGTACAACGAGGAAACGGCAGAGGTGGGAAGGAACAAGGGCGAACACTCAACCACGGGGTTAGGACGCCTGTGATATCCGATATTCAGACAGCGTTATGGGTGTCGGACAGGGTCGACAGAAAACATTTGATTGAGTGACCGAAGGTCAAGGAAAAGACGAGGGAAAGACGGGGATTCCTGACAAAGTACATATCTGTGGAATGAAAGCGAGTGAATGCTTGGGGTCGAGTACGGGGGGACTACTACTGTACTGCAATGGTTCCCCTAGCTAGTCGAGCGGATTCACCCTCCTGGCTTCGAGTGGTTTTCGTTTCTATGGCGTTCCCCCTAGTTGGTTTGGTCGGGTGGCGGCTATCTGTTCCTCGACAATATACCAAAATTGATTGGCGATAGTATGTGGAGTCCACGTTGGGATAACCCGTCACGACACTCTGCTTTTCTCTGGGTGCGAACAAACTCACCTGTAGTAAAGTTCGGAACTCCCCCATCGCCAAGAGGTGCGATTCCCTGCTTGCGCGTACTCATCTATACCGTGTTGATTGGAAAATGTTTGTTGCGTTCTTGCGATAATGAAAGCGATAATTGGTGGTCCGTTGGTCTCTATAGAATACAAATGAGATGGGAGAACCCATAGCTGCAAGGGACCGCGTCGGTTGCAGTAAAATGCACCTGGTGAGTTCTTTGTTTCCAAGCACGGCGGCAACGCCAAGAGGAGACGTGCCCGAACTGTCCTGGAAATCCACCTGGCCAGAAGTGGACGAAAAAACAGTGAAACGTGCGGGGCCGAAATGCGGTGTTCCTCTGCTGCGATTCTGATGCTATTGGCCGTCAACTTCAGCAGACCAAGCAATACGCTTGATCTCCCTCTGAAAACGCCGACCATGAACGCAAGGTGCCAAGAGCCACCGAGGTATTCACTTCTCTAGCAATCTCGACGGCAAGGGATATTTACTGGTTTCAGGCACTACATAACACCACTTCATTAACACTCTACGTTTCGCAAAACGTTTACCGGCGGCACATGATACTGCACTGTCAGACTCAACACGCTGAGCACAACCGCAACACGCACAAGTGGTTTATATTGTAACCCCATTCCGATCGCTCACGAACCCCGCTAAGGATACCGACTTTCCAAGCAGCATGATTCCAATATACGACCGAAGATTCAGATACTGTAGTCGACGAGATAGCTGCATACAGTAGTTGGTGCTTCGCGGGGGGCGTATCACGACTAAAGTCCCATTTTTTGCTGGAGTGAAAATATGGGTGTGAAATGAGTGCTTCAATTCGAGCGACTCACGTCCGCGCCAGCCTCGACAAGGAGTCTGGCCACTTCCAGGTGCCCCCCGATGCAGCTCCGTAGAAGAGCGGTACGACCATTCTTGTCCAGGGACATCACAAGGTGCCCGTTGCCCCTCAGGAGTTTAGAGATGGTTGCGGCGTCGCCTGTACGGCGATCGATCATTTCGACACGACAGTCAAGGTACGGACTGATTGTCGTCAACCCGATTGATTTGTTCTCGCGGAGCATAGAAAAAATCAACACGGGAGAATGAAGTTCGAAAACTCAACGGAAATTAAGGCTGGTTCGATTGGAAATTCAGCAACTCCATCTTTCGTGTTTTCAAGCGATCACAGTGAGGTTTCGGAGCTTTATCCATAGCTTTTCCGAGAACAACCGACGTGTGCGCTGTTCATCGGTGCCATATACTATTGTTGGCTACAATAAGCTCGTGGTGGGTTCGCTGCAACTACCAGGGCCATCTTTTGGCCACAAGTAGTGCGTGCCGTGCCCTGGGCAACCTCTTGAGAGAGAGGAACGAAATGAGCAATGCCACGGTATTGCTGTCCTTCCTCAACCGAAGAGGTTTGGAATCAGGAAAATCCGACAACGATGCCATGGCCGACCGCGGGAAGAGCCACACCCTCCGCCGTTGCCTTACATCAAGAACCGAACGAACCTGAGTCCGCGGCCGACCAAAACTGATCTGAGGTGACTGCTCCTTCCGTCCTGAGGTAGCACTCCACGAGCAGGTGGTTCCTATCAGCAGCAATGTCCAAGGCCGTCAGGTTTTCGTTGTTAAAGGACGCCAAGTCCGCCCCAGCTTCAACCTGAGTTCAATTGAAATAGCAAATAACACATGACCACAGGGGGGGGGCATGAGGGGAGATGATATCCCTCATTAGCAATGAAAACAATGTTACTAACTGGGTTGTGTGTGATTCCAGTACGGTTTTGACCATCATCGAGGAAAAATTGGACCAGGTTTGAGCCCGGGCTCCAGAGAAAACGTGTTCCAATGTTCCATCACACGACTTCGATTGACCACACCGACAATGTGTTTGTGTCTACGGGGTTCCAACGCACCAGGACTTGTACCGTCGCCAGACTGCCGGCGTCGCACGCCACCATGAGCGGCGTCCACATGTCAGAGTTGGTCGAGTGAATGAGATCCTTGGCGCCATTAGCCAGCATCACCCTTGCATACGGAACCGATCGGGGACGAGGGGTGGGGAATGTCAGTTCGTCTAGCTCATATCATCGGATTGGTCAATTGGCGACTACGTAACCCTCTTCGAGACAAGTTACCCTCCCTTACGGATGCCACCAACACGTGAGGGATCGTTGTCGTATCTGCCGAAGTGGAAAAAGCAAAGTTGCCGCAGTTCTTTTCAACGAGCGTTTGGGTGGGCTACGGAGGGGCACTCCGCTAAGCGGAGCTCTACAGAAGGCAAACGTCTAGCAGCCAATCGCGCGTGCCGCGAAGAGATCAAGACCATCCCGTAGGGCCCAAGCTGCCCCGCAGGAATTTGGGCAGCACGATGCGGTTGCACATCTGTTGATGCAGGTGGACGGGCGCTCTTCCTCCGCTCGCACCTCTCGAGTACTGCAGACCGAAGGTGTAATTAGCACCCTACTTCCTTATTCACGGAGGTGGGGATGGGTGCCAGGCGAGATGTGTAATTCATGCGAACAGGCCAGGGGCGTTGTGGCAGGTACATATTTTGAATAAAAGGTGGATGAGCTTCAGTTTGATCATCGCGTACGTTTTGAGAGAAGAAAAAATGCAATAACTCCTGCAACAATGCTTTATTGTACACATATATTTACCCTAGAAGCTGATTCCGCTGTTCACACCACTTTCGAGGCTTTGCTAGGTGACGAGGGATCAAGTGAGATTGACAGCGCGAGCGAAATATTGCACGGGGGGCTGTACCCGAACATCATCCGCAAAACGTCAGGGTAGGTGAATCGGAGGTGGTGACCAGAGCCATCAACGAGCTTTTCTCGGTCGAGCCAACAGGTTAAGCGAGCTAGCACACGCATCACGGTGTGAGCAAATACAGCAGCACAGCACAATCGCTTGAAAAAACGTGTGAGTGAACATAGCAGTCGGTCGCCCGAAAATATCTTGGTTGGTGTTGTTCACCTGACGACCTCCGCGTGGCCCCCGCCGCACGCCCACATGAACGAGTTCGACCCGAACTCGTCGTCCCTGTCGTGCAAGGCCGCTCCGGCCTGCAGCAAGACCTTCACCACCCCGAGCCGACCTCCCCCGCTCGCGATCATCAAGGGCGTCCAGCCCTCAATCGTCCTGGAGGAACACCACACGCGAATATGAACAACCCGGAAGCGGATCTATGGACAAGGGTCATAGGCGTCATGGACAAGAGCCATGGGAAACGCTAGGATGGCACTCCCGGGTTCCCGATTTCCGGTTGTCGAAAGGCTCTATAAGAAGGTACAGCTTACAAGGGAAGGTAAGTTGGGGGGGGAATGTGCGTCGTTGTGGTAGGGCGTATTTTGCGGCAGCAGTCAGGTTCACCTGGCTGCAACGCTGGATGGTGGGGATACGCCGTTGACGAGAAGAGACGCCATCTCGGTGTCCCCAGATGCGCAGGCCACCATTAATGGAGTCCGACCTAAGCCCGGGAGCATGCGTTCGTGACGGGCCACATCCAACAGTAGTCAAGGGGGTTATAGCAAGGGAACTATTTCAGTCGCGCTTCGGAACTTGCCATGTCCCAGTAATGGTCAGGGGGTTGCAATGACAAGGAACGTTTCACTCGCGCGTCACATGTGCGAATACGATCGAAGTGTTTGGGAACGCCCAATGCACTGACAAGACGAGAATCCTTCGTCGGCGTCGATAGGTGTTTGCGGCGTTTCCCTACCGATGAACTCCGTGCACACCCGTGGCGGTGGATCGTTGGCCGCTTTGGCACCTCTGTCCCGACAGCTTGGCGGATCTACAGTATTTGTATTGTTTTGAAACATGTGGTTGACGTCTCTTCCCTCCGAGGTATTGTGTTCAGACTTGTTGCAACGTGTTCTTGGCTCTCGACTTATTTCCATGCTCAAGCGGTGCTTCTCAGAAGGACACTCCTACATGGCACGGCCGTCATTGATGTGTTGGTTCGTAGTTGCGCCGTGGCCATGCTCTCCAAAGGACGACCCTACACAATTTTCTTTTCTGAAGCATCACACCCGTACCCTCTGAATCCGCTTCGTCGATGGTTGCGCCCGCGGCTAGCTTCGCCCGCACTCCGGTAGCGTCGCCTCTCCTCACGGCTGCCCAGATGCCACCCAAGGTCGCCTGTATTGTACGATTGATTATTGACGTTGATCCATAGACTGCTCATGATTCGGTCGTTGTTGTTGTCGTTGTTGGTGGTGGA
Source organism: Ectocarpus sp. CCAP 1310/34 (assembly GCA_902602495.3). NCBI lineage: Eukaryota > Phaeophyceae > Ectocarpales > Ectocarpaceae > Ectocarpus > Ectocarpus sp. CCAP 1310/34. Next base: position 114,504 of record CACKRE030002775.1, on the reverse strand, counting down.
TGTGGTGGTGATGTTGCTGATGACGATGGCGATGATAACGCTGTTAACTTGCGGTAAATATTACGTTTAACGATTGTGGTGTTGACGGGACTGGTGAGTATTCTCTTTCTGCTGTTGCTGTTGGCTAGAAGTCGTAACGAGAACTTCTTGCAACGACGAAAATTTCCGTGCCATCGGATCTATGACAGCACAAGACTTCCATCCCTGACTGGGCCAATCTTGCCATATAGACGAAGGGACAAACGCCGTTCAGATCAGTAGACCATACTATGGCAATGAAGTTTGTACGCAGTATGCTGAGCTCTACAACTTTGGGAGAGATCTGACGGCTACACTTACCAAATATTTAGGGAGGCGCTATGAGATGTCAACATAACAAGACTGAAAGAGCTTCATGGGCTATGCTTTCTTTACATTTCGTGTTATGGAGCAAGAGAACCGCTCCTGGGCAATCACAAAATCACTCCCCCCCCAGCTGTCTGCTTACCGACTGTTGTTGCTGCTTCTGCTGCTGCCTATCTACTCGTTCATTTGCTTCTTCGGGAATAGGGGGCAGCTCGTAGTAGTTGAAGGCTGCTGGCGTTGTTCCTGGCAGTGCCGATGGTGCCGGTTTTGATAGTGGTGCGGCTGGGGTTGCTACTACATCCGATGAGGTGGAACCCACTCCTGCTGCAGCTGGCCCCGCTCGTGATGATGCCGATGACAAGCACTCGTCTTCTGCCGCTCGATCGGCTTTGGTGTTTGCTGGGACGTTGGCATTCGACCGCGAAGCACATGGAACAGTTCTGGTAGCAGCGATGGGCGAGGGGTCAAGCAGCGCGCTCGACTCGTCGTCGACATCGTCCGTTCCAAGATCCGCCGCAGACTTGTTGACCATCAGATCTTTCTCCAAGGTACATTGCGGTTGCTGTTGCTTCTGCGTCTTGGTCACCTCGTTTTCGGCCTCCGTCGTTTTCTTTCTTTGATCATCGCCCCTCGTGTCTCGCTGGTTCTGCTGTGAAACCGTCTGGTCCGTCGTGGGGTCAGCCGCAGGGACACCCTCGGGCAACAACAACGTGTCCTCTCCGACTTCATCTACGACCTCTCCCTCTTCCTCCTCGGAGTGAACGCTTCCGGGATCCCGCTCTCCAATACGAAGAGCATCGTTGGGTTCTTCGATCGCGAAACGGACACGACGTTGCTCGGTCGGCAGAACGGGGAGTGCGGCGTTGCTCTTCAATGCGCCCGGTTCCTCGTCTTCTGTGCTTCCGTGCCCACCAGGTCCCTTTCCTTTGGCCCCTTGGCAAAGCCTTTGGCCTTGGCCGGTAACGTGTTGTCGTGGCATGACATTGGGAAGAGTCTCGTCGTCTTCCTGCCCCGCCACCATCGTGCTTCCGTCACCATGTTCTACACTATTGCCTTCATCCCCCTGTTTCTCACCTACCACGTCCGTAACAGGTTGGCGGCCTTCCGCAGCCCCACGTTTCGCCACTTCTGGTGCTTCTGTGGATAACGCTTCCAGGGAAGGGTCCATCACCATCCCGTCGTCTGCCACCGTTCGGTGGCCGTCGAGATCACCCTTGCTATCCTCCGCCGCCCCAAGACTGCCACCGACGCCTGTAAGCAAGCCTCCCGGTGCGCTGGCTGAGTTCTGCAACTCTCCTTCTTGGCAACCCCCCCCACTGTTCACGACAGGCGGCTGCACGGCTGCGGTAGCACGAATCGTCTGTTGTGTATTTTCGCTGAGTTTCGTCGGCGACTCGGACCTGATGTCGGATGGGCCGGTGACGGGATCTGGTTCTCCTGGCTGCGGGTTTGGCTCTGAGTGGTCTCCATCTTGAAAATCCTGGAAACTTCTCTCGCTACCGCTACATTCTTCGGCCGCCGCCAAAGAGATGTCATCTGCAATGTAATTTGAAGGAGAACGGGTTAGGTGAGGGTTCGAGAGTAAACCATTGCAATGTGGACAAAGTCATAGGCGAAAGGTCACTAAAGTTTCCACTCTCAACATTCACTTACCGGTGTTTGAACGTCCTGGGCCTTTACTCAGTGTTGGGGTGATTGGATCGTGCGGAATATCAACCCTGCCTGGGGCGGTCGTCCAAGAACTCTCGAAAGGGGCAATGCCTCCAGCTGTCGAACCTTTCGCTTTCATGTCCTTGTCGATCGCTGTGTCCTTCCTGTCGACGGCAGCGACGTCTTCTTGTGGGATTTTCTTCGCGGCCGTGTTGCGGGTCTCAGCAGTGACTGCTCCTGCGTGCGCCACGATGCTCTTTTCTTCAAGCCTTGACGGTACGTCATGGGTGTAGCAGTTCGCCGTGGCGGGGACTGTCGCCACCGTGCGGCCGACTCCGTGGTCTGCTGGAGGTATAGCTTGCTGTTGTAGCTGTGCCTGCTCGTCATTCGGAAGGCATCCCTGGTGTTGCGGCAGCTGCTGCTCGCCGTTTCGGTGCTGGTACTGTTCACCCTCCTGTTGCTGCAGTTGTGGCTTCGGGGGCTGCGTTTTCTGCTGTCTTTGGATCTGCTTCTTTGTCGCGTCCACCCGGCTTTCGGTAGGTGCGGCCAAGGCGCCCTCAACAATAACAGCGGCGCCACCACCACCACCGCCACCCTTGCCCCGTTTCTTTTTCGGCCTATTCCTCTTCTTCCTTTGCGGTGGTTGCTCCTCTTGCTGACCCGTCGTAATCCTTGGCTGATCGTTTCTTCTGCTTTGAGCCGTTGCCGTTGCTTCTTGCCCCCCGGCACCTAGAGGCGATACAGCAGTGGCCGAGGGTCCTGGTCCTTGCCTGGCTCGTTCTTGTCGCCGCCCACCGATCTTGTGGTTTGCACGTGACGCCATCACCACCCCTTGGAAACGCACCTCCGACGACCCAAACAATGCGCGATGCGAACTCACTTCACCCTTTTTATTTTGCTTCCGTGCACCACGTGAATGGTGTTCGGGGGATCCTACGCGATGGAGGTCTTGCGGTGTTCAAACTATTCACCGAAGATACTCGAGCAGAAAAGATCCCGCTTTGTCGTTTCAAGAAAGGATTCAATCCTGATTTCTTGGCGAACGACACCTGGCAAGTGCTCAATCAACGCCGGAATAAAGGCAGACACGCGATACCATATCAGTCTTGGTGCGTGTATTACTCGCTGCGTCCGTCGCAATGCGGTGTGCTCTGGCGATATCGATGCGCGTTTGTTCAAACATGAAACAGCGAAAAAAAACGCCGCCTGGAGTTCGTGTAGACATCGCGGATGTATTATCTAGACAGTCCCGAGATGAGCGAAACACCAGGCACCACACTGCTGTGCGTGTCGCATGCATCTAGCGAGCGCAAGCTTGACATGCAGCGCATATTGCGAGCATGATTCTGCGGGTGGGTTACGGTTGTAGTGTGGCGGCCCGTCTGTGCCCTGCGCGAGCTCTAGCAGCTGCTCGGAACAGCAGGACCGGGCCTGCGCTGCTCCTGCTGTACACGCGGCCTAACTTGGCTTGCCATGAGCGGCAGCAACGGCGAGCCTTCAGCTCAACGCCCGCAAGACGTGAAGTTACTGCTCCTCCATCCGCTACCCGGGCACCACAAACACTGAGGTATCGCTGCCCTCCCTTCACCAGGTGTGTTGTTCTGTGTTTCACCAGTAGCAGACACGCCTCGTCTAAGGTCGGGCTTCCACCAGCAGCAGAAATCAACGCTGTGAGGGCGAGGGGAGAGGATATGGACGGCGGTGGTCGCAGATTCGGCGCGGAACCGGAGGAAGGAGAAGAGGGGGGGCTTACCAAATGGCAGCAAGGAGAGCGTCGCGATCTTAAAGGAGTCAAACAGAGGGTCGTGGTTGGTATGTCCGGAGGGGTGGATTCCTCGGTCGTGGCCATGCTGCTGCATCAACAGGCGAGTGAAGTTTGGAGTGCATGCTACACAGCAGTCAGTAACGGTCTTTGTACAATCCAAAGCAATACTGAACCCACGGTACGCATTCATCCTGGCTGCCTAGGACCCCTTATGGATGGAGATGGGTTTTGTTCCTGTAGGAAAAATTAGTACTGTAGTGTAGAAGCAAAAATGTTCAATGTGTGCAGTTCGTTCATGATTGTGGCATTGCTGATGACTTTGCCCCATCCTGGCCTCTAAACCAACGAAAGGAGACAGGGCTTCGATCATAGCGTGGAAGGCGCGCGTATGGTTTGTTGCTGTGCGGAGGTCCGACGACTTTTGCATGAGAGAACGTAGACTACAGCAGCTTCCTCCTGTGGTTGCACTTTCTTAGTCTATTGGTCACGCATACGCCAGTGCATACCTTGTTTGCAGCTGGCCGCGTGTCACGTTCGGAAATCGCAGGTCTCATGCTTCATTTGCTCACGCTGTGCCACCTCATGGGTCTAGTGCTGCTGGCCTCTCGTGGGCTAGCTTGGGTTCCGTACCCGTCTGACCACTTCCCAAACTCTTTGATCGATTGATCAGCGGGATAATCTTGCGAGAGCTTTCTTGTAGGAGTGTTTACGGGGAAGAATAGGATGGACGGGAAAGCAACGGATTCAGCATGCCCTCAACATGAGACCGAATTCTGTGAGAAACAAACAACAACCAAGTTCGATGTGAAAGTAGAGCCTAATGTGTCATTCCCTCTCCTCGTCGGTTACCGCTCGCCCCCCTCCGGATTGGGTCGAAACAACAGGGCTACGAAGTCGTGGGCGTGTTTATGCGCAACTGGGACGAACAGGATGAGACCGGGAGCGACGTATGCACGGCCGACACTGACCTAGAGGACGCTAGAAGAGTGGGGTACCACCTCGGCATCCCGGTGAAAACGGTACGCTCGTGCTTCCAGTAGAATGTTGGGGGAACGTGGTTTGTTGGTAGTGTGCTTGTGCTGTTGCTGTTGCTGTTGCTGTAGCTGCTGCTGCGGCTGTAGCCATGCGCTCGGGTAGCCCTGTGCTTATTCGCGCCTTTTAATCGTGCCCGCATGACCGTTTAGAATGTTCTGCTGTTGACCTTGTGGATGATGTAGCCGTGTTTCGCGGTAGGATTGACAACGTGGGCGAATATATCACAAGCGATGGCTCCGCGATATGGATGGAGTTTCGGAACACTCTCGGCGCGATGTTACGAGACTCAAACCTCATGTATTATCACAACTCTTCTCGACGTGGAGGTTTCGAGGTGGTCGGGCTTTGTCGTGCCACGTTCGGCTGGCTGGAGAGTGAAATGCCTTGTTGATCCCCTCCTCCTTTCAAACAAGCCACGAAACGTGTTGAGTCCCTTCCTCTTCCGAACAGTTCAAAGTCCCTTCTTGTAAACAGTTCACGAAACGTCTAGTGGGGGCAAGGGGAGGAGGAAAAATGGAGAGGGTTCCTTCTCTATGGCCAACCTCTCGATCCGTGCTGGTGAACTGACGAAGGTGGCTGCAGGAACCGGTGGCAATGCGCGCGCAGTACCAGGGGATATTCCTCTGAAATCACCGTTCTCTGGAACGTTCTCCCCGCATGCCGTGTCGTGTCGTACCAACAGGTGGACTTTTCTCGGGAATACTGGAACCAGGTCTTTGAGCCATCGCTCCAAGAGTTTGCTAGGGTGAGTCTCGGGACCAACACCTTCATGTTGCAGTGTGCGTTTTTTCCTTTGAATTTTTTCCACCCAAGAGGAAATGTGGCGTGTTATTGCATTTGCTATGTGTCAGATGCCGTCACTTATGCCGATTTTTTTAGAGAAATGAGTGTATGGTATGTTCTAACACTTGCTGGGCGCCCCCGTGCCCACTGCAGGGTTCGCCAGCCTAACTTTCTGGTGTTCCGAACAACTCCAGGTTCCTCCAGGTTCCGCCTGCTTAAAATTCTCGTGTTTTTCATTGCGCCCTCGTCCTGACGCGACCTTGCCTGTTTCCCGTCTAATCACAGATCGAACAAATCAGATCGAACGCCCATCTTTTGTTTAAGCGTCGGTGCATGGTGACGACCGGTTATGATCATGTGAGTTTTTCTTTTTCATCACTTGAACGAAAACCAGATCAATGAACGCCTACACTATTTGTGCGTCGCCTATGCATGGTGAAATGGTGAACGAAATGGCAGTGTCGCACGCCAAATATGGACGTTGCGTGCAACCGCTTCATCAAGTTCGACGCTTTCAGGGAACACGCGCTGGGCAGGATGTCCGCCGACTTCGTGGCCACCGGTGAGTGGGTATGTGTAGGACTTTTTCTCTTTTGGTATCGCACGGAACCCCCGATACCTCCGCTTCCGATGCATGGTGCCCCCGTTTCGTGTGCTTGCTTTTGATTGGCCACTGTGCTGGTGTCCTTGCTGGCGTTCTTGTCACCGCCGATCAGTAGAACCCAGAGGGGTGACAGCGTTTAAGCGCTGTGGGGGGAGGGTATACTCATAGCCGTGCATGATGTAGTCATTAGAACATTGACCTCGCATCCCTACAATGACGGGACGGAGCACGCCGGGTTATCGCCGGACCAGGCTCAGCGCTGTGGTATGCTACCTCTTCCGAAAGGAAATGTTTTTTGCCAAGTGACACCACTTTCTGGGGTCCTTCGTTCAGTCACTGTCTCCAAGACGAACTACCACAAAAATCCCGTGTATGCATACGTGTGTTGTTTTCTCTTGCGCCATCCATGTCTGCGCGGTGCAACACCCGCCAAGGCCACTACGCCAGGACGGCACCAGGGCCCGGCGGGGATTGGTCCAGGCCGGTGTTGAGACAGGCGGAGGACGGAAACAAGGACCAGACGTACTTCTTGTCCGGCGTGCCTAGCGAGGGGCTTGCCAAGGTATTTTTTTGGCTGCATTTTTCTCTTTTGCGTTTCTTCTTCGCAACAAATGTGGAACGCCGGCTGCCAAAAGTGAGGTGTGAACATATTCCTCCTTTGCACTGCTTCCCGCTCTCCACAGCAGCTGCTGCTCCAGCTGCCTAGCCCTTGACATGATTTTAACCAATGGAGGGATAGCGGAATCATTTTTTGGAAACCCATCGGTGGATGTATTAGGGCCCCTCGCAGTGTACAACACAGCAGTGGAATCGGGCTTGCAAAGACTGTGCCGTCCTTGCTACTGCTGCCTCTTGTTGGCCTTGATACCCTGATACTGTGAAGCCACCGAGCTAGGATTTGCACTAGGTTTCTCATCCGTCGTGGAGGTGACCCGCCTACTCCTCTTCAGAATTATGTTGATGATCGTCGTATTCTTTTCGAGAATCCTTCGCTGCGTAGTTTCTACCGCACTGCATGGTCGTTCCTCTCGAGAGCTTCAGTCCCTGGTCAGACAAGAATATTTCCTCGTTGTGCATGCCTCCCTTCATTTTCGGTCGTGCCCTCGTGCGTGGGCGCAGACAGGTCGGAATAGGATACAACCGCACGCACTTGCACGGACATCAACCGGTAGTGAAAAAAACACTTGCTTTACAACCGCTTACTCTCTTCTTGATTGATATGCCGTCCGTCGAGTGTTGTTTGTATGTGACAAACCTTGTGATAAGATTGCGACCACTGTAGATGTCCGCATTCGAAGGGCCAATCCCGATGCCACAAGGTGCTAAGCAAGCGGGGGTCCAGGTGGCGTACAATCCGACGATCACCCAAAACAACCAACAGCAACAAGAACAATAACAGCAACCAATCCGGACAGGTTTTGTTCCCGTTGGGAGGCCTCACGAAGCCCGAGGTACGCCGCCTTGCCGAAGAAGGCGGCCTTCCGGTAGCCCGGAAGCGGGAGTCGATGGGAGTGTGCTTCGTGGGGAAGCGCCGGAGCTGGGCGAGCTTCATATCTCAGTACCTCACCCCGAGCCCAGGTGCGCATCTCCTACGAAATGTCGAGTGTGCAGTACGGTGCTGGCAACTAACCTCAGCTCCGCACAGATCGGAGAGCAACTGGTCGACAGGGTACCTTGTGCAAGAAGAAGCGGCATTTCGTCGAGCGGCACTTCGTCGATTTTTTGCGTTTGTCGGAACATGCGAGCGATGGGTGAGCTTTACTGTTGTCCTCGTCTTTCATGCCCTCTCTGCCGTGCTTCCATGTGGCGTTCCCCCGCTCCTCGAAGCGATATATTTTCTCCCTCACTGCACCCCNCCCCCCCCCCCCCCCCCCCCCCCCTCCCCGGTTTGCCAACCCCCTACAGGAAACTTCGTGTGCGTAGACACCGGAGACGTCGTGGGCCGACACGACGGCGTACAGCTCTACACAGTAGGTGAGGGCTAGCCGCGTACCGGCGCGGCTGGTCCCAGCAGCGCTCAAGTACCCAGTCAAGAGTTGAAGCTCAAGAACAGGAGAGAGGGCAGGATGGCCGGCCTGATGTGGCGACTGCCGGGCATGTCTCTTGTTGCCCAACGAATTTTTCGGAATGGCGGGGTGGGCGCACGCACAACGCTCACCACAAAAAACATGCACACAGTAGAACTTGGCGCTCCTCTTCCTCCTTTGCTAATCCCAATGCTCCGTCCTCTCGAAGACCCGTGGTCAATGGGCTTAGGCATGCTTAACATGAGAAGCCCCCCCCC